>JAMYHI010000037.1:0-86045 GCA_025531525.1 Pichia sp. P7020A | reverse complement strand
AATGTGCCTATAGTAATCACATTCATACTAGGGAGAATGTACCTTTTATAAATAACTGTAGCTAACACATTAATATGAAAAAAAAAAAAAAAAAAAAATGATGTTACGTGGAGGCAGCAAGACGGTAAGGCTTTTGGATCCGGGATCTTTATAAATTTCATAAAATGAATCCACTATCTTTCTTCTTAATATTGATTTTGATCACCAAGATTTTCACAATAATAGACAATATAGACGATGGGACGCTGTGAATTACATCAGCTATAACTTTTAGATGATTACGAATGGTTACAGTCTTTATCCACATGTCAAAAAGATTAAGAATGTTGAAATGAACAAAGCCCAAGTTCGAAGGGTTTGCCTTTTATTGCTGCGCACTTAATGATTGCTACTTCGCTACCTCTGAATACTTATATTGTTACCAACTTCTTAGAGGCTTCCATACAATAGAAGTAGCAGTCGTCATCGCAAAAGCACATCCTATATTAAATCTGTTAAAATAAACCAGTAAGATATGAAGTCATCATTTCACACATGCTATTGCAGCCATAGTTTCCTTCATAACTTCGGGTTTAAAAGAGCTAGGGATTCAATATTTTGATATATTCGGGATCAAACAACATATCAAGGCCTCCTTCCACCCCGAGTTCCGCGCAATCATTCCACACAACATCACAGAAGTTCTGAACCGACTGAAAGGTTTGGAGACTGAAGGTTTCAATCAGTATTCCTAGTTTCCATTTGAGAAATCTTCGGTGCTCCTGTTTGACTGCACAACTTGCCATAATGGAAAACGAAAAACATAAGATGAGGTGAACTTGGCTCTGGACAGAGATGTTACTAAAAAGAACACAGATATATTGAAGTGCATCTTGGATATGCTTATCTGTAGCCTTTGTTTTTGGGTAAAGTAACTTTGTGGCATATATGTAGACTGTTTTGGCCAGAATTTCTGCTGCGTAACAACTTTCCATCAGTTTTTTTCGAAAAGATTCAGGCTCTCGACAATAAACGCCTACAGGCAATATCGGCCTAATGTAATATTTAGATATCTTAATGATTCTGGATAATATATTCCTATGATGCAACGAAAGGGGAGTAAACAAGCTGATCCAACTAACCTTTGCTTGGAGCTCAAATAGAGGCAAAGCAGCACCGACAACCGGGTGATTCATCCATGGGACAGCACAACTGTAAACTGGCTTGAGTAGATAAGGCCGTAAACAATCAAATATCACAAATGGAGAAGTGATCTGCGAAGTAAGTGATTTGTCACACATAAATAATGTAATGCTGTAGTTATAGGCAAATGACTCAATCATAGTCCTCTCTTGAGGTAAAATAGTGTCACAATGGTTGTCGATACTCTCTCCTGTTCCTAAGAGGGCTATAAGTAAATCCGTTTGAAAGGATTCCGAATCTAAATAAAGCGGCTCATAGGTTTGGGAAACAGGTAAGGTATATCTACCTCTCACGAGAGCCCTGGAATCGTTGATGACACGCAGAAGCATCTTTTCAGGTGTTTTGATAGGTTCACAACAATCCAGAGACATGAAACTGACCGGATTGTTTGTGTCAAGCATTGAGAAAGTACTGTCCAAACCCCGGCCAGCACCAGTATTATAGGACGCCTGGCGAGACAACTCAAGCGGTTTCACCTTTTTTGCCAACCAAACCTTCATAACCTCTGTAATAGCTATCATGTTTAAAGTGGTTCTTTGGTGGTTTTCGAAAACAAACCTTGACTTAAGGTACATGAGAAGAAGGAAGGCTATCAGCCACATTTCATTTCCTTCAACATTATTCTTTGTTAAGAACATGGATAGTAGATTCGCAGATTCATGCAACTTGTTGCTGCAAGTTGCTATCACATGTTTATCTCCAACCTTTTTTGAGGACAGGAAAGCAGCACCGCAAGAGAGGAACATTGTCTGAACTATCATGTTTTCCACTCCAGTCAGTATAAACACAGATCCGGGCTGAAGTTTGACATGGGTAAGCTGAGGTGAAATAT
Organism: Pichia sp. P7020A; assembly: GCA_025531525.1. NCBI lineage: Eukaryota > Fungi > Ascomycota > Pichiomycetes > Pichiales > Pichiaceae > Pichia > Pichia sp. P7020A. Next base: position 84,031 of record JAMYHI010000037.1, on the reverse strand, counting down.
TCACAATAAATCCGTCTAAAAAAGCCTTAAATAGAAGTCTGTCCGCTGCGTTGTAGTTTGGGAAAGCCGAGAGGGGATATGAAAGTGATCCTGTTGCACTACTATTAGTTTCCAACATTACCCCCCGAAACAGTACCTCACATTTTTCAAGTGTCAACTGCACATTCTTGGTATAGTTACTCTTTGTTGTTCGATGTATGTTTACAGCGACGCTTCCAACATCTTCAACCAATTCCTCAACATCTCCGTATTCGCAGTCGGTCAAAGAGTATAGTGTACTATTCGAAAGCTCTCTTTTGCCCATGGCTGTTTCAGTGGGATTTCTAGGACACGGGTGCTTTAGATAGTGCATGGTTGGTAGCGCCTTGTGCCCAGTATCGACACGTACCAGCTGAAATTCTGTATTATGTGACAAAGACTCATTACCTTGTGGCCAAACGCAAAGGTAACCAGACTTTAAACAGTTCTTGCAGCTAGGGGAAGACTTGATACATTTGATTCTTCTCTTTCGGCAACAAAAGCATCCATCCTTGCTTCTTGGGGGATGTGCGCCCCGAGATGCATGTTGGTTATGGTCCGTGATGCGAGAAGTGAATTTCTCTCTCACCTGCTTATCAATCTTCACCCGTGGTTTGATTCTGAATTTTATAATCTTTGGGGTCATGATATATCCGCTCTCACTACCCAACTATAGTAAGCCAGGCCTTCTGGTGGTTGAGTATTGTATGAGCTATGTTCTATGTTTTGAAGAGCCTTGGATTCTCTGTGTTATCTAATTATTGGCAAAGTGCGTTGGTGGTTTCTTATCGCTGCGGAGTCTTTTTTCGAGTACGAAATCCGAAGTCCAAGCTTTACAGCTGGCAACGTTTTTGTGGGCCATAGCCTATAGCATATAGCCCTGGAAGTAGGCTGGTTGTATATTTCCAACCTAGCTGATGCTTTTTGGCTCTAGATACCAAATTGTTCAACTACAGATAATTGCAGGTTGACAAACGCCCAATGAAAAGTAGATAATCCAGTTTATTGTCCACCGGCAATTGAATGTTTTCAACAGGAAGAAATTAGACTTGGTTGGATATCGACATAGAGCTACAACGATGGGCACGTACATCGGCTGGATACACAATAGAGCTCAACAAACACACATGCAAGTTACGATTTGATCAGCTCCTCAATAATGGAAGAAGCCTTGATGAGCTCCTCGTCAAACCATCTTTTACCGGTAAGTTGCAAAGAAATAGGGGCACCTGCGAAAAGAGACGCGTCACGGTACAAGCCATACTCGTATTTTTCAGCTTCATTCCTAGGTTGGTAAGATAAGTCGGGCTCATCGAACTCCGGATCACACTTTAAGCCAGTTGGAAAAACAACATTCGGGAAGTCTAAAATGTTCCACAAACTAGTGTAACCCCAATAGTGAACCGTTTCGGGAAGTGCAGCCACAGAAGAGTAAACTGGCGAGAGGATAAAATCAACATCGAGCTCTTTCATCTTTTGCAAATATGCTGTTCTTTTGGAATCTCTTAGACCAGCGCCTTTTTCATACTCAGAAACAGTTTGCCCATCAAAACCACAGCCAACGTTCAATTGCCATTTACTTAGCTCAACGACAGGCTCTCCAGAAAGTTTCAGAAGATCGATCTGACCAGCATTGCTGTCCGCATTATAGCTGCTATAACATGCTTCTACTAGTTCAGCAACACCAAAAGATTCCCATTCAACTACTTTCACACCTGCACTGGAGAGTTTCTTTGCTGCTGTTTGCAAACCTCTGATGATTGGCGGAGTTGGCTTAACAACGCCATCATCATAGCAGATGGCAACCTTCAAATCAGAAGCTTTGGGTGTTGAAATATCTCTCCATGGTAGTGGAATGAGAGTACCATCATCCTCCCAAGGTTTAGCATCAAGCTGTACCTTCATAAAGAGTTCTAAATCAGCAGCGGATCTCGCTAGTGGACCCAAAACAGGGACGACATTTTCCTGAGTCTTATCACCAGCTGGTGTGATTGGAGTTAGTGGAACCCTTTTTTGTGTTGGTCTCAATCCCCAAACACCACAAAATCCAGCGGGACATCTGATGGAACCACCAATATCAGATCCAACCCCCATGGCAGAGCCCTTCATTGCTGCAATTGCACCTTCACCCGAGGAAGAGCCACCGGTAGTTAAAGCAGTGTTAGTTGGGTTTTTTGCCAATCCGGTGATGTTGTTGTTTGAGCACAAATGCATTAACATCTGAGGTTCTGTGGTTCTCACATAAAAGACAGCACCAGCATCGTAAAGAATTTGAACACACTTATTGGTTTCCTCAGTCACATTATCAATGAGGCCAACATAACCAGCATGCGTGATCCGGCCCTTGTAATCATAATGTTCTTTCAAGGAAACTGGAACACCATGTAAAGGACCGACAGTCTTACCAGTAGTGGAGAAAATGCTATCGAGCTCTTTTGCTCTTGCCAGACCAACATCCATGAAAAGCTCCATGGCACAATTAGTTAATTGGTGTGCCATGGTGGCACGTTTTGCATATGCCTCAAAGACTTCAACGGAGGTGTACTTGCCACATGCTATTGACTTAGCCAGATCAACCGCTCTGAGTTCAGTAATCTCAATTTCTTTCTCACTCAAGAACTTCTCTGGAATCTTGGTAACGTCAACACCCGTTTGTTCAGGAATGGACACTTCTGGCATTTTGTACTTTTCCAATATACCATTCTTAAGGGCCTCTCTGTACTTCTCTACCTTTGGCAAAAATGTATTGTAGAGAGCGATATTTTGTGGATTAACTTTCAGTTCAGCTGTTTCGATTGTCATTGCTGTGCAAGTTGTACTCTAAGAGCCAATTCTCAGATGGATGCTTCAGACCAATGTGCTAAAGAATATCTTGTTAAGTATTTAAAGGGGCACAAACGTTGGTTTATTAAAATACTAGAAAGAAGAGACATCTTGACTGATAAGCTTGCCATTAAACACTATACCTTCCAATTACCAATTTGACAATTCCATTGATTGCAACTCGCTGATAAACTGATAATTGATAACTGATAACTGATAACGCGCAGGCAAACCAGCACATTGACCTCGGCTCAAAGTTAGCTTCCATGGACATTGCGTTAATTGGAGAGCTTATCAGCCCTTGCACTAATTTCTTATCAGTATTCGGAGAGTTGAATGCGGAAAGCGGATATTTTTGCAACTCGCCTAAGTTGCCGAATTGCCTAATTAGGCAGTTGAAGCCAACCAATGCGAGATAGAAGAGGGCGCTCAAAGCGGTCTCGGCCGGAAGTATACGAATAGCCGGAGCAGTCTGGGGTTTAGTGTAAGTTATTGTCCCATAGTCCAGATAAGTTCTTTGGTAAGTGTATAGTTAGCATAGTGTGCTCAAGAGCTCGTACGCACACTATAATTGTGATCAGATCACTGATCGATGGACTGCTCAACATAGTGTTTAGCCATACATAAAATGGAGGAAGATAAGACAAGAAGAGATTGGACGAAAGGCACAGCCCGAAGAATTTGACGTGAAATCAGCACGTACTGATAAGGAAGATTGCGGAGTTGATCTATACCAACCGACAAGCCTTCACTTGGTAATTGGTTGTTTCATATAGATAGTATTTCTTATTTCCGCATCTCCCACATGTCAGCACTGCCTAATCTATAAAAGGGCCATCATGTCGTTGATGTTGAACCCCTTGATGTGAAATTATATAATTGAGGTTTTGTCTTCAGAGTAGCTCCCACTCTCCAAACCACAATCTAGTATCATCATGAGTATATCAGAGCTTGCTGAAAAGGAGCAATACACTGTTGACATCGAACAGGTCAAATCATTCGAAACTCCAATTCTTGAAACAGAGATTGACCATACCGCCGTTCCAGGTACATCCAATCTCGTCGATCTAACCATTGATGCCCAAAACGATAAAGAACAAATTGTCCTTATTCCAACACCGTCCGATGACCCAAACGATCCCTTAAATTGGTCTTACAGAAGAAAGATGATGCAGATGTTTTGTATAGTTCTCTATGCATACGGCGGCTCTGTCCCCGGCTGTTGTATTTACTCAATCATGCCTCAAATTGCCGCAGACCCCAATGTCGATATCAGTGTGGGGGATTTAAATGCCGGTACGGGATACTCATTCTTGTTTCTCGGCTTAGGTAACTTGATTGTTCTTCCTTTGGCACAACAATATGGCAAGCGTCCGGTTTATTTGGTTGGTATTTTAGGGGTTATTTGCTTCAACATTTGGCAACCTTATATTCATACAAATGGTGAGTGGATTGCATCCAAGATTTTGAATGGATTATTCTACTGTTCGATAGAATCATTACCAGAAATCACAGTCACTGACATGTTCTTTGAACATGAGAGAGCAACGTATATGGGTATATATGGTGCTGCTCTATTTAGTTCCAACTATGCTGCTCCAATGCTTGCAGGTTTTGTGAATGACGCTTTAGGATGGAAGTGGACCATCATCATCTCAGTCATTTTTGCAGCGGTATGTTTTTTTGCGATGTTCTTCTTGATGGAAGAGACCAACTATGACAGAAAGTTGAGAGTGGCAAGAGATGATGAAGGTAATATTGTCCATGCAATCACATCCAATGTTACTGCCAAGGACGAAGATCCAAATGCAATCCATGCTGTCGAATCTAGAATCAACCTGAAGAGACAACACTTGGGTAACCAATCTTATCTAATTAATGAGAACGTTTCAATCGAATATCCACCGGAAAAGACCTTCTGGCAAAAGCTTTCCTTGACATCGGGCTTCCGTGAAGAGTTCCATCTTTGGGATTACATGGTCGGTCCCTTCTACATGGCTCAGTATCCAGTTGTTCTCTGGTCAGGTTTCTTATATGGTTCTTCTTTGTTCTGGTATTCCGTTTTGAATGCTACCGAAGCTTTGGTCCTAGGTGCAGAACCTTATAACTTTTCACCTGCAATGTGCGGTTTAGCATATGCTTCTCCAGTTATTTTCGTTTTCCTAATTTATCCATACGCTGGCTGGTCCACTGATTGGATTAAGATTCATCTTGCAAAAAAGAATGGCGGTATCTCACAGGCTGAAGATAGATTATGGGTATTGATTGTGTACATGATTTTGGGTCCTGCTGCTTTGATCTTGTGGGGCGTTGGTGCGGCACACGGTATTCATTGGTTTGGTGTCATTGTTGGTCTTGGCTTACAAGCTGGTCTATGCATTGTTGGTTGTATTTCTTCGGTCACTTATACTCTTGATTGCTACCCAGAAATGGGTGTTTCCGCAATCACTGTCTTAGTTATCATCAGAAACACAATGAACTTCGCCATGGATTATGGTATAACACCATTCATCACTAACACTGGTGTTCAAAACTGTTTCATAGCATCAGCTTTCATATGCTTATTCTGTATCAGTACTTTCCTTGTTATGGTGAAGACTGGCTATTTTTGGAGAAACAAGCAAAAGGACAAGTACTGGAACCTACTTGAGAAATACCGTGCTAAGGGAATTCAATTGTAGGGGATTCTTTTAATCTTTAGTATAAATTGTGCACATGTATATGATGCTTCCATCCAACAACATGCTTTCTTCAAATTTATTCTTTACTTGATGATGTTAGATTTAGAAAGTTGCAACTTGTTCCCATTGATACGTGAACAATTGTTGCTGTCAGAAATTTGAATTTGGTCTATTGACTCGCGTGCAAAGTCAAAAAGGGCGAGACCTATTGGTATATGAGAGATAGAGCAGAAACGACTTTAGTCCTATCCTGATAGCAGATGAGGCCAAGCTAGCATAGTTACCTCTTTTTCTTTTCTTACGGACTGGGCGACTATAGATATGGCTCGGCGCTTGGCGATTGATTGGGGAGCCATAAATCTATTATCAAAAGTTTGACAGAACGCATTTATGTAAGATTCGTACCCTTATCGGTTTGAAGCTTGATCTATACTATATAATGTAGCTCGTCCAGCTAGAGGATATAAGACGAAAACTCTAGTGAGGTATGTATCTAGCAAATGTGTCGCATGTGTGTCAGTGCGTGGAGTTTGGTGGTAGCCGGCCATCCCGATACTGGGAACAGCGAACCAATTTGCTGGAGTTTGAGTTGTATACATATTAAGAGCTACTGTATTTGAACAGCTCTATAATTAGTAGCATATTTGTTGGTGCATACTGCAAATTGGAAAGTTAAGAAGGCCTATACGTCAACGGCTTGTGAGCTGTCACACACTTTTTTCTCTGTTTGCGGAAGTGTTGCATAACTTATCCGCATTAGGAAATGTGATTGGTTGCTAGGCTATATACGCTATACGCTAGTGATCCCTGCTGCACACGTCGAGTGAAAAATCGGCCCGCATGGGTAATTTTGCAGGCCGCCTCGTTTGCATCGGCCACATTACGCATTACGCCGAACACCGAACACCGAATCCTCAATTTGATATATTGTAATATTGACTCGTCTAGCGATGTACTCGGAAGAAACTTCTGCCCGGCCGCGTTTTCTATAATATTTGTATTTCATTTGACGATGTTTACCTTAATTAAACTGCTCTAACGGGAAGACTCTATGTTCTACGTATAAAATAGATATTGTAAAGCACTAGTATATGGATTGGACCTTCAAGCAAGCTCTTATAATCGATCGAAATATTGGAGCCATGCATGCATATATACGTGACCAAATATAGTTTTGAGCAGCGGTGAGGCATGTCGATCCTTCGTTCTATTAGCTTGCTTCCAGTGTTACATTAGAAAAAACCAACACACATTTTGTGATTCGAAGGTATTTCTAGTTATAAGATCTCTGCTAGGGTTCAAAGGGCTCACCCTGGGGTGAGGTACAGATATATATGAACTGCAACGTGGAAAAGGGTATCGTTCTTAATCTGTGAGTCTCGGCCATGAACTGACTCAAATATACGCACGACCTAGCAAAAGCTACGTGGTCCAGCAACCATCCAATTTACCTCGAATTTGCGCTTTCCGCATTTCTTGCTAATATTTTAAGATGTGTTTATAAATATAAGCTTGTCGAGCTGTTTGATTGTTTATATTTTTTAATACACATGCAGGTAAATATAGTTTTATGTACACGCATGTATTACGTTATTTTCGTCTGCAACGTATATAAATTGCTTTTGGAAAGTGATGAGCTTGCGATTGTACTGCCACACGAAAAAAACCGAGCATCAATTGGCTTTGAGAGTATAAATAGCAGGATATTTCCGCCTCTAGCCACGTTAACCTCCACACATGCAATTTATATAAAGCCACGTAACTTCAAGTTTATGTGCTCTTTCAGTTTCTCCTTTTTACCATCAACCCTTTGATGGCATTCTACGTTTAACTACTGGTATTCCAGGAAGATTGTGCGTTCAAAACACTACTCAGCTGTTTTTTTTTCAAACAACTGATTTGATGATCTTGTTAACAGCACGATGATATAGGATTAGGTCAACAAAACAATATTTCTCGGGAAAATTTATGCCAATATTAAATGTCATGCAAAACAGTAATTATTCAGTTCGAAAGACCTTCACTATACTGGCTACTGCTGACGAGTTCGTCCGGTGTAAAAAAGCCGGGATAGTTGAGGTCTTTGGAGCCTGTCTTGCATGAGAAAACTTGTCAAAATGCTGTTATATCTCTAGTGTTAAAGCAGAACTTCTGGTTGAATACCTATAAGAAAAGAAAGTTCTTTTGTTAGTAAAGAAATTACAGGGATTGATCAATCTTTTTTAGCAAATAATATCTATGTACGCATCCCTTTCTAGGGTTTTCTATGTGTACAATTCCGTTCAATTTGTTAATAAATATTATCGCTAATAGTAAAGCAAGATGAATTCAAGAAAGGTTAATTGAATTCGTATTAATATATCCGGTGCGCACCTAATGCATCTACTTAGTTGTTCGATCAGCCGCTGCACCCAAATGTACTGCTGCTGCTTTCTATTTTTGGTATGGAAGTACGCTGTTGCTCAATTACCTCAACGGCAATTTGATATTTAATGATGCAAACCTGGTTGTCACTGGTGAACTATACTGGGATTCACCCAACGTCCTGTCAAGATACATATGTATTGATCTTCAAAGCATATGAAGGTTGTATGGATGATAGCTTGGGGAACTCGCCTGAGACTTTGAAGTTTGGAGTCCAACGCTGGTCAATCAAAGAACCTTGGCATCACACCGTTCCTTCCCCTTTAATTAAAGACTCACAATTCCAACCATTTCACACTAGCACTACACCTAACCAAACCCATACCAATATTACAGTCTTATGAACAACGCGTGTACATCATCTGGCTACCATGCACCCAAATGTTGTCCCTCTCTACAAAGCAAAGCAAAATGCGATACAGTTTTAGACTGACTAAAATCGCATACACGAGACTCCATCAGAGTATCAAAGATCACAGAGCTCTTGCTGCCAAGTATACAGTTTGGTTCAACACAACTCCGTCAGTAGGTATTGTTACTTTCCGCCATTGAAAATATTAAGGCAATCAAATGTGCCGTTGTCGGATCTGTCCAGTCGCAATATTGGAAGCATAAGGTGCCTTAAACCAGGACTTACAAGGAGGTACGCATATATTTTATGTGCCATTTAACCATTTGGAACCGTACTAGAAAGCAAAAGTTCAGAAAGGTTTAACACAAAATCAAGGTCTTCAATGTCTACAAGATGTACGCTAACTCCATACGACTAAGTCTCATGGTGTACATTCGACTGATTAGTTTTCACACAAATGCCTTCTGTGATCACTATATAGCCAGGGAAAAGACCAATGAGAAGAAGCAAATGACAAACGTCACTGGCAATAATTGCTCTAACGTTTGGCCAGCAGAGCTTGAACATGGCATGAATATGCTACAAGTTGACAATACTTTGAAAATCAAGGGGTGTATTCAATCCTCGAAGACGATACATAGTTTGCGAGTACTCCTGGAACAACTTTGAAGCATCTTCCGTTGCTCAATTCTGTCTTTCTGGCGACAGATAAGCTCACTCAAAAGGTAAGTTACCCCATTTGACATTTATCAGTGATGAAGATCTTGATAACTTGAATCTAGAGTTTGCATGCACATGGAAGCAGCTCGATAATATGCACTTTATTTTACAAAACTTCTGATAAACGAGCTACTTAGTTTTCGAGGGCTAACATTATGTCTACTATTTCCTTCGCCCTTGAGAGAACAGTTATATTTTGTGCCGACTTTGCTCACATCTCGAAGGTTGATATAAGACAATCTGACCATGTCCATACGTTTTCTATCGGTAAGGTTTTTCCATTAATTAGACCCAATCGAAAAGAAGATTTGCGTTTTCATGGTAATATCACTACCTTCAAAAGAAGCACAGTAAAATGACCCTATTTGAAGTGCGTTTTGCAAATGGCTTCAGTGATGTATATATGAGATCTTTACAAATTCTCCACCAATTTTCTAAACCAAGTGGGTGCATGTCAAAATGAACAACGTGAAGCAGTGTGGCAAACATTATGACAAGACTTAGAAAACAGTAACTCTCAGAATGTCAAAATGGCACTAACCATATTGAAACTTCGTTTTATTGAAATCCAAACATTGTTTTTTGCTACCACCTGCCATTAAGGTATGCTCGCTGATACATCTGAAGCAACTCTATTTAATTAGATACTAAACTTGATTTGTATGACTCCAATTGGTGACACAACTCTTGCATCTTCCTTAGTGAGCTGAACGAGTGAAATACTTACATAAGTTATTACCACACATAAGGTGATGTATTAAACAGGAACTGGTTCAGCAACAAATGAGACTTATATTCGATTGATGCATGCGTGCGATCAGTCAATACTCCATTATGCGTGCAACTAACATCAGCTTAAAAGTCATAAATCCAGCTCCAACATTCGAAACAAGCAGAGTAGTCTGTCTGATATTTCAGATAAAAACGTTGCTCTTAAGGAAAAATAATCTTCATCAATGGTGAAGGTCACGTCTTACATTCGTCTATCCTTTAAAACAGCATCATTCTTTGTTTGCTAACGAACAACAAAGACGACCAGACCCATATCTAGATGCTTCTGATATTCTAGCTTTTATGGTCATTGAATTTACACGTATCTGCAATTTTTTAATACTCTGGTTGGGGGGTGATGCGTGGTGCCTCAGAGGGTGGTCGGGGCAGTGACCTGCTATATTGCTGCGGATGTACAAAGTTAAGTCACGTGATATAGCTTACGTAATCCAATCTTCTTTTCTGGCTTTGTCTTCTTTTCTTCTGAAATTCTGAACGTTTCCCTGTTTTCAATGTTTACATTTTCCCGCATTAAGTAATTCACATCTCCAGTTCGGCATCCTCTCTTCTCTTCTTTTTCAACGTTGAACGCACGGACTCTGATACGGCCAGAGTAACTGAGACACACCATATTGTTCTCTATCAGTTTAAGAAGATGATAGGCACAGTCATATCCAACGCACTCTCAGCAGCAGCTGCTCTTTTGCAACAGAATACAGTATTACACAAAACTTCTGGAAGGCATCGATACCAGAAGTATAAGATGAATAAAGTTAGAGCAACCAGGACCGTAAAAGCACATGATATACAGACCGCAGCCACGACCACAGTGAAGCCGGCGGGGCTTGCCAATGCAGTGAAGCTTGTGAAGGCAAAATCTACGAAGACACCCAAAAGTGTGGCTAAGAAAGCTAAAGGTCAAAAATCACAGAATAAACAGCCCAGCAAAACCACTACAAAGACGCCCAAACCCAAGACTAAACAGAATAGAGTGATAGCAAAGCCCAAAGCAGTGCCGAAAACGGAGAAAAAACTCAATACGAAAAAGCTTACGTTGAAATTGTCATCCTCAACGATGACTACAACAGATGAGATGAGAGCTCAGATCTCCAAATTGGCGACGTCTGATAATGATGGATTGAAATACCTCACATTTCAAGAGTTCTCAGAATGTCCAACGATACATATGCCTCTATTGAACCTGATCTCAAAGTCTCGTAAGATGGTCATTCTCACTGGTGCAGGAATCAGTTGTAATGCTGGAATTCCCGATTTCAGGTCTGAGACGGGTCTCTATAATAAGACTGTCGGGGATAGCAAGAAGACTATCAAGGGTAAGGAGATGTTTGATATCAGCGTATATAGATCCATGGATACCGTGATTGCGTTCAACCGATTCATTCACGAGCTATACCAACAGGTGCTCGAGTCAAGACCCACAAAGACGCACGAGTTCATCATGAAATTACAACAGCGTGGGAAGTTAATTAAATGTTATACTCAGAATATTGATGGGTTGGAGAGAGAATGTGGGCTAAGGACTGAATTTGAATGTACTGGTGGCAGTACCAACAAAGATGATTGGAACGAGATCGATGTCGTTCAATTGCATGGAGACTTACATCAACTATGTTGCAATTCTTGTAAATATAGCTATAAGTGGGATGAGATTTACGATGAAGAGGGAAGGCTGAAGATTGCAAGTAGAAATCTCGGATCCGAAGATATATCTACTAGCGAAGATACGGATGTCCAAATGATTGATGACTTGGGACTATTATCTGATGTCGATGTAGAGGAAGCAGGGGAAAACAATGAATTGATGATGTTATCGCAAACTACCACTGGTTCTGTGAGCAGCAGTGAATCTATTTTCTCCACACAGGAAGACAATAAAAGTGTTAGCAGTGCTGGAAGAAGTGTCAGTGCTGACACCGATAACGATGATGATATTATCGAAGTTGGGTCTGTGCTACAGCAAGGAGGACTCATTGAATGTCCACGTTGTATTGACAACTATGAATCTCGGCTCAAGCTTGGTAAGAGAAGTTTAGAGTCTAGCATTGGAATAATACGCCCTAATATAGTTCTCTATGGGGAAGAACATCCACATTCAGAGATGTTTGCCAGGAATCTGATGAAAGATTTGAATAAGAAACCGAATGTACTGCTTATTTTTGGAACCAGTTTGAAAGTTACCGGAGTGAAGAATTTGGTTAGGAGAATGGCGCAAAAGATTCATGAAACTGATAAGGGCCTTGTGATTATGGTGAACAAGGACCCAGTTGCGCAATCCTACTGGAAGAAATACATTGACTATCAGATTCTAAGTGACTGTGATGCATTCAGTGGATTTGTAGAGGGCAAACTACCCGATGTTTTTACCTAACGAATGGGAGAAATAGTTCAAATTTGACTTCCTCTATGAACAACCATGACAGTATGATGTTATTGTAACGTCCACTTAACCGCCTACCCCCGGACCCTAAAAGATCGCATGTTAAGGCAAATTAAGGAGAGCAATTATGACTCTGTTGATGAATTACTTAAACTCAAAGTATGTGCCAGTGAACAAAAGACCTGTTTATATTGAACACTCTTGAAGAAAGTTTTGTTGTTCGTGAAAGAGTTAGAAGAGGTTTATAGCCCATGCATATAGCATTGTTATATACAGTTGATTTGTTCTAAATGGCCATATTCATTTAGTTAGAATACAGGCCAGTACAATTTCCCAGTAATCTGTATCTACATTTCAAGGAGCGTAATTTCTTACAGTGGGCCAGAATTTACCTATACCCAGTAAAATAAAATAAAATTTGAGCTAACTCCCAGTTAATTTTACCATGGGAACGCGGTAAACTTACTGACATCTATTCGCATGTATGGAATGTGGTCATCTCAAATTCACCCTAAAATGATGAGTTATGTGATATTAAAGAGATTGCACATGCGTTAGATTTGAAAAGACGTGAGGACCGTGCTCGGATGTTGGCAAGGAGTACGGTGTGCTTATTACACTAAGAAGATCCACGTTTGATGATAGTGAGCACCGAGCCTCCGACCTCCGACCTCCGAGTGAGAAATTTTTAGTGAGCATGAATTTTTCAGTTTCTGGCTTTTGCTTTTGCTTTGACTGTCAACTGTCAACATTGGTCTACTTTTGCATCTTTCCCAATGATTACAATTCTGCTTTGCGTGCTTGGAAACGATATCGATGGATCTCAAGGAAGTACAAGAGAGACTAAAGTATTTGAACAATGTGGGACATAGTGTTTTCCCCGGAGAGATACTGGAAAATACTGGGAATTTGTTCAAACAGCAGTTAAATTCGAAACTTCAAGGTAAATTTGAGAGTATTTGTCACGAACAATCTTTGGGTGAATTCCATTACACTGAACAATCCATTTTACAAAAGGATGATGAGTTAACTTTACATGTTGGTGAGAGACTTGGTGTAAAAAAGAGAAAAAGGAAGGTTATCGTTGATGATAAGAGTGCGCGAGATGCAGTCGCTGATCGATGTTTAGGGTGTCGGAGCGTATTTGTGCCTGGAGTGACATTGCGAATGCGTGTGAGCTACGAAGAGAGTAAAGGTAAGAATAAGGGCCAAAACCGTGGAAGTGGTCGTGGCATAAGTTTAGAATGTCTCTGTTGCGGTGTGGTTGCAGTTGTGAAAGGTGCTGGCATGCATAATCGCCTTAGTGGTGGTGAAGCTGATACAGATATTTCTCCTGGCGTTGTTGCTGCACATGCACCATTGAACACTCTGCCATTTCCACTGTCATCTAAAACAAAGACAACGGCTACCACTACGACAACCGTCTCTAAGAGCAGCAAGAAACGGAAGAAGGGCGGTCTTGGTGCATTGCTTGCCGCCAAGCGCCAGAAGGAGGCTGCTGGAGGGGCGCAGGCGGCGTTTGGTCTGTTTGGACTGTGAGCTGGTAAACGCCACTTGTCACAGCTCAAATTTAATGGCGCGGGGGTGGCGTGGGCAAAAATTTAGGTGAAATTGGTAAATGGTGGGGCCGTAGCAAACCGGAACGCGGAGTGCACGTACAGCGGAGTCGGCAATGGGCAATGGGCAGTCGGCAGTCGGTGGTCGGGCCGGCGGCTTCAGGCTTAAGCAGAGGCCGGAGCTGGAACAGGAGCCGGACTCTGTGAATGTAACTGTTCAGATATAGGCAGGCCCACACATGCGTCGTATAGCAGAGCTTACAAATTGAACAGGTCAGCAGGCTTCATACGCTACGAGCGTGTGCGACTCCGATCTCCCGCGGGCTGCACCGAGTACCCATCCATGGCATGTGGCACCGCCGAAGCTTCTGTGCGCTTCGATGATCGCTGGCCGGCCGTTGTTTTAATGTGTATAGCAGCCGCCACGTACGCGTAGTAAAATTTCTCAAAATTTGTCGCGCCGCCTAAATTGAGTTTTAATGGTCTAATCGAGGAATTAAAGAGGTCACCGGGCCAGGAGCCGGGAGTGCAACGTTTTTTTTAGTTTCGATTCGATCATTTGGTTCTGCTTTTTTGCGTCAGCTTTCTTCAGGTCGCAGCACCCCATCATTTCATTCTGATATCCGACCATATCGGACAGCAAGTACAGCACAACTCAGGTTAGCACAGCACAGGTTAGCACAGCTTAGGTCAATACCGGCACTGGTCCTCCTATACATGCACCGCTGTCACGGCACCCCAACCATCTAATTTATTGTGCCATACTATACTATTCCATCCCAGCATTTCATATCAACCGCAGTTTTTACATCAATCGACATATAATATAATATTCGCACAGATACGAATACAACATGTCAAACCAGACAAAGGCTGCCCCACTTACATCACAGCAGCTACCACAGGTACCACAGGTACAACTACAGCCAAAATCACTCACTGGCCACTCCCGTATCCCCACATCGGCATTCACTCCGGTTAATAACTTGCCCCAAGAGATCAAATCTGAAGCAAAGGCTAAGGACCCTGTTATAGTTACCGGTCTCAATGATAAAGTGAAAGAACTCGATCCGGATACCCATTTAAGACGACCGGCTACTGCTGAGAGGGCACCCTTTGCCATCTCTCGTTCCCAGTCTTTATCACAGACAACAACCACAACCAATAATACTACTACTACTACTTCAATGGCACATACACAACGTCATCATCATCAACATCAACAACGCCAGCACATGCCATCTTCCCCAGATACTTCAGCAATCCTCTCACCGTCTCCAACACCAATGACGACCCCTATCCCGACTCCGACACCAACACCAACTCCAGAGATGGTCTCTCCCCCACATGATGGCGTTATTCATGACGCCAAGAAGAGACACACGCAACATCATCAGCAACAACAACAGCAACAACAACGGCCGCTTGCCAAATTGAAAACTACAAATGCGACTCCTCCTACAACCGCTCATGTTGCTTCGACTCACCCTCCTGCTCTAACTGCTAAAAAACACTCCAACTGCAAAACTATAGAGGCAGACTGCACAATCATACACAACCCAATTAAAAAGGATATCCTGAAGATAAACGAAGAAAACTATTACTTAAAACTCGAGGTGATACGGCTAGTTTCCACATTGAAAGGACTCAGGGAGGTGTCTACATTGGTGTCTTCATCAACATCAACCTCACCAGCGTCAGCGCCATCACCAGTGCCTTCGCCAGCGCAGCCAATCCCAAGCCCAAACCTAAAATCAAAATCAAAATCAAAGACAAAACCAACATCCTCAAAACCAAGAGAGACAGCACCTCGGACAACTATAACCCCAACATCAACGCCAACTATAACGACATCTACAACTACAACCAAACCCGTGGGAACATCAGTATCCATCACGAAGAAGGTGCCCGGAACGGTTAAAACAGCAGTAAACGCGCCAGAACTCACATTTAGAACAAATTGCAACGCCACCGCCACTGCAACATCAGACGCAACTCAGAACTCAACGCATATACCCACAACTCAACCAACTAGAAAGAGGTGCCACGATGATGACATCAACGACCTCATTGTCTCCCTTGTAGACTTGTCGCATTCTCAGGTGGGCACTCCGGTGGCTGAAGAACATACAACGCTCTCAGCTGCTTCTGCCACGGTCACTGCCACGGCCACTGCTACTGCTACTGTCCCTGCAGCCATAGTGTCGAGGAACACCACTGCGGATCGTACCACAAAGCTGAAGTCGGATCCATACTTGGACACTGCACCAGTCTCTGATGCTGATGATTTTGATCTGGATCTGGATCTGGACCTCAATGTCGATATCGATGTCGATGCTGACGATATACTCTCTACGGTTTCCACCACACCTAGTACCATGTTCTCTCTATCTCTCAGTGGGACCAATGATACTATAGACGTTGTATCTAGTGGTAGCACCAGTACAAACATTTGGAAGACCATGGAAGACATTGAAGAGATCCCACCATTTGAATTACTCGAATTACCTAATGAGAAATCCATTCAGAGTGGACGAATGGATGTGAGAATGAATTACGATACAGGAATCTCTACTACCAAGGGTAAATTCCAGATGTTGGACACTTTTAGCGTCATTACTGCTATGGAAGAGAGAGATCATGATGATCATGATCAAGAACAGGATGAAGAAGAAGTTGGAAGTTTACGACTGATGAGGTACGATAATGGTCCACCAGAAGTTCCTGATCTGGATCTCAATTTCAATTTTAATTTCAATGATGCCATGGATGTAGACCACGAGTTTGCCAACTTTGTCGATGGCAAGGGATTCTAGTTGCGAACGTCTAGGATCTGCACCATTCTCACGATAACTAACGATTATAATGTATAACGAAAACCTAAACCTTACGAATTACGAACACAACACCCAGCGCGCAGTAACTCCCAGACCCCAGACCCCATTTCCTTGGCACCGGTAAGGTAATGCCACTCAGTTCAGGGCCCGGTGCTCGGTGCTCGGTTCTCGGTGCTCGGCCTGCCAAAATTTTCAAATTACCATGCACACGTGCATCTACAGCGACGGGACGCGGGCCAGCGCAGACTCACACCAGCTAGCAACGAGAACTTAAACTTAAGGTCAACGTCCAGCACACTCTGGAGCAAACAAACAGCGAACCACAGAGATAATACCACCTAGCTAGCTAGTTGCATCACTTGAAGTCAAACAAACAAGTGCGCAACCACACTCACTAACTCGCTATGAAATTTGGTAAATATTTGGCTGCTAGACAGCTCGAATTACCGGAGTATTCCTCTTATTTCATCAATTACAAACAATTGAAGAAATTGATCAATGCCTTAAATAACGATACATCCACAACATTACAGGATAAGAAGGGATCTTTCTTCTTTAAGGTGGAAAGAGAATTGGAGAAGGTTAATGATTTTTATCTCGAAAAGGAATCGGAGTTGAGATTTAGACTCGATTTACTCATTGAAAAGAAGAATAAATCAATCAAGGGTGGTCTCATCTCTAAAAATTCCATCACTTTCATCTCTCTATATGATGGATTCAAAAAGTTCTCTAAAGATTTGGATAGATTGGAACAGTTTGTCGGACTCAATGAAACGGGGTTTACTAAAGTCTTGAAAAAATGGGATAAAAAATCAAAATCTAGCACTAGGGAATTATATCTCACCACTGCTGTCAATGTTCAGCCTATCTTTCATAGAAATCAGATTGTTGAATTGAGTGATTTGGTGGCTAATAACTTGATGGAATTGGAAGCACTTAGTAATGGTGATAAAAGTTACCTGCGATATCACTCAAAGGATCAAGGTGATGATCTAGATGGAAATAACGGCAACAACAACAACAATAACAACAATAAAACCACTGAGTCTGAACCACTTTCGGTTATGAAATCTCAACATCAACTTGTGAATAATAAGGAACTCGAAAATGATATCAACTCTTCAGATCAACTGTACACAGATTTTTACGAGATCACACTACAAAATGCAAACTTACCAACAAAGGAGCAATTGATCAAATTGAAAGATTGGTCGAACCAAATCATCTCCAAGCTCAATGCAGATACTAAGAAGTATACATTCTCCAAAGTTTTCATGCTTCTAGTGGGTAATCTCCAAATTCCTAACGAATCTTTACTGCAATTTTATGAGTTTTTCCAAGAGTTCATTGATCTTAATTTCATTGATGATTTAAATGGTCGTACCTGTCTCATTGAGGCTTCAACCTGCCAGAATGGTCGTACGGAAATTTTGGAGATTTGTCTCTCTGCGAAAATTGATCCCTCAATTAAGGACGTCACCGGTCGCTCTTGTTTACATTATCTCTCTGAGAGTGGACGTGACGATATGCTCACATTAGTTCTTGCATACATTAAGGAACATACACCTGAACAACAAGTGGCCATCATTGATGCACAAGATAATGAATCGACGTTCCCCTTATTGTTAGCAATAATCAATGATCACGAATCAACTGTCAAACTGCTCTTGGAATACCAAGCAAACGGTTTCCCAAAGCAAAATGATGCAAAGCCAATGTATTTACCGTTGAATGTGGCTTGTAAATTTGGTAACTTAAAGATTGTTGAACTCCTTTTACATCAATATGGTAGTGCAGAGAAGGCTACAATTGAGGGTTTGTTGACCAACGCCTCCCAAAGTAATGCAGAGGGACTATTACCAATACATATCGTTGCATCATCACGGAACTCAGATCTTGTACCACTGTTACTTGAATACGGTGCAGATATAAATCAACTCGACAAATTGAATAAATGGTCATGTATTTTTTATGCGGTGTTCACTAATGATACCAAAATGACTAAGCAATTGATCGATTACGGTGCTGACTTCAACTTGAAAGATGAAGATGGGTACAATCCATTATACTACGCTATCTGGGAGGGTAATCTTGCCGTTTTCAATGTTTTACTAGAATCAATGAGAAGGAAAAAGAAGGAGGAAAAACTTGTTCCAGATCCCATCAGTTCGACCATCACTCTAAGCACGGAAAGAGGCAAAAAGAACCAAGGGCTCACTTCCAAAGACTCCGTATCTCTGAAACCTTTCAACATGGATGCTGATATTGATATGAATAATTTTGATATGATTCCAGAATTATCACTCCCTCCTCCAATCATTCCATTGAGAAAGTACGGTCACAATTTCCTTGAGAAGAAGATATTCCTCAAACTCTCCTTCTATACCAACAGATATTCTATCAATATGTTCCCAAATACTTTTCTAACGTCTATACCAGGGAGAGTCACAGTGAGTAATAACGAACTCATTCCAAGAAATATTATGTTACCTGTTCTCGACAATGAGAAGTTTGTCACTTTTCAACTTGATTCTATCGATGATGAATCTTTTGAAATCGATTTTGAACTCTTCCCAACTTTTGGTACTAGATTACTTGCAAAGGCAACCCTCACTTCCTCAATTTTGAAATCTCAGTATCCAGGTCTTGGAGTGAAGAATACGGGCTATTTGGAACTTCCTTTACTGGATGTTCGTTTGAGAACTATTGGCTCTTTGAAATTCACCTATGAAATGATTTATCCATATTCTGGACAACCATTGGAGATATCCATGTATGACACATATTGGAAACTTTCCTCATCATCTGATGATGATTCCAAAAGGAAAAAGGAGATGAATTCCCTATCTTTTGTTACAAGCTCGTCGCTTAATGGGGAATATTACGGGATACACGTGTGTTGCTTGAATGATGGAACTCCCGTTGTCTGTCCGAAGTTGCAAGTGGAGATAGCACCTGGTGTGTTCTTACCTATTTCCTTGTTTAACTTTGAGCAGTTGAGCTCCATTATTTTCAGGGGTGATTCTGAATTAGATTCAATGAAAGAGAGACTTAGACATCTAACAGCTGACGAATTGAAGAGAAATTTCCATAGTATTATTGCTCAGATCTACTTACCATTGAAGGACTTCTTGGAGATTATCGATAGAAAAATCTCACTCAATCTCGATATTTTCTTCCCATCAACGTATGAGTTGGAGAATTTCGATATGAAGGAATTTGCCTTTTTTTCAAATAGACAAGTGCAAGTTTCAGAGGCTGATATTTCCATGCAATCACACAATAGTTTGAATAATTTCATCGACGCCATTTTGACCGACCTTTTCTCCCATGTAAGAAGATCAAGAAATCAGAACAACAATGGCTCAGATACTACGCGACACGTTGTTTTATCCTCTAATAATCCAAGCGTCTGTACAATTTTGAATTGGAAGCAGCCTAATTACCCAGTATTTTACAACTTGAATGGGTTGAAGTATAATAAGAAGTCGAAGCAGTTCTTAGAGGCTACATCGAATGGTATCCTTAAATCCGAGTCGCTATTATCAACATCTAAGTCAAAGATATCATCACCACGTCCGGTTTCGACAAGACCATCCTTCGATGGTACAGTCAAGTCTTCACATCGTGATGAAAAGAGCAAGATCTCGATTGATAATATTGATTCGATCAACAAGGACTCAACTGAGTATACCAACCTACTTGACTATGATGATAAGCTCACACGTTCAATCAAACTTGCTGTCAACTATGCTTGCCATAACAACTTACTTGGTATCACTGTTCCTGAACGTGTTTTAGACCTCTCTCCAGAAATTGTGAAATCTATCAGAAGTAAGGGTCTCATTCTTGTTGCTAGTAAAGATGATACAACAGACGATACGCTACTAGCAAACCTTCAAATTCCTGAATTAGCATTAGCTGATGGCGATGGAGATATTGATTTGAGCAATACATCGTCGGCGAATGAAGAGCTGGACAATAATCTTAAACTGCTAGATTCTGATGGTGAAATACGGGCTAATGGGCTGCGTTTCAAGGATATCTTAACTTTCACCGACTCTATAGAAGTATAGAGCGGGACTCTGGTTCACTTAGATAATATTACCCGTGTATAGTGTGTAAGTTATGTAGTTAAACATTTGCTCTTTGCTCTAGCCAGTGTAAATGTCTCCCGATCGATTTGATACAGTTGCCGCATTAGGAAGGTAGATGCGAGTCTCACACATGGAGAAAGTGCAGCCGTCACTCGTTCCACTTTCTTTACCTTCCCAAAGAAGAAATTTTCCAGATTACGGACTTTCCTCGTATACATTGAGCCACTTGGAGTAACCTCGGGCTGGAAATGCAATCATAACCGTTCCGAACCGTCTACACCTTCCGTATCAGGCAGTTGAGTCTGTAATCGGCCAACTGGTGCTTTCCAGCATGAATTGACGATGTGACAATTTGCTCTACATTCAATATTACTCATGCCTTACTTCATCAATGCTATAAAAGAGTGGCGACTTGCCCCTACTCAAAATTGTTCGGATTGTAGTTGGAAATGTTTTGCTGTGGAAAGATCACAACATAACAACACATAACAACCAACCAACCAACCAAATAGACAATAATGTCACAAGAATCTTACATTTTCCAAAGAGTCATTTCCGATAAGGCACCACTCGTCACTAAAGCTGATGGTATGTATATCTCCTTCGTTGACCCTGAGACCAATGAGGAGAAGACTGTTATCGATGCTATGACTGGTGCCGCCGTTGGATCCCTCGGTCACCAAGACCCAGATATCATTAAGGCAATGCGTGATGCTGCAGGTACCTCTAATTACACTTTCGGTTACTATATTGGTAATCAAGCATCTGAAGACTTATCCAAGTTTATCATTGATCATTCACCAAAGGACGCTTTTGCTTCTTGTTTATGGGTCGGATCTGGCTCTGAGGCTAATGAAAATGCAATGAAAATTGCAAAGCAATATCACTTGGAGAGAGGTGACACTAAGAGATATAGATTTATCTCTAGGTTGAACTCCTATCACGGTTTCACCATTGGTGCTTTATCAATTGGTGATGGTATCAGAAAGGGCGATTTCAAGAACATTCTCTTGTCTGAAGAGCAAACTCCTAAGGTTTCACAATGTTACCCATTTAGAAATGCCAAGGGTAAGACTGAAGAAGAGTACACTCAAGAGCTACTTGATGAATTAGAGCAGAAGTTCATCGAATGCGATCCATCTACGGTTGCTGCTGTCTTCTTTGAAACTGTCGGCGGTTCCAGTTTTGGCACTGTTCCACCAACCAAAGGTTATTTAGATGGTGCCAAGGCTATCTGTGAGAAGTATGGTGCACTCTTCTGTCTCGATGAAGTGATGGTCGGTTTGGGTAGATGTGGTAAGTACCATTGTTTTGAGAGCTACATGAAGGAAGGTTCAGGTCCTGATATTATGACTGTGGGTAAGACCATTGGTTCTGGTTATGTCACTTTAGCCGGTGTCCTCATCTCTCCAAAAGTTAAAGATGCAGTAGTGAAGGGATCCAACAGATCCAACGGTGCACAAACTTACCACTGTCACGAATTCAACTGTAAAGTCGGTCTTGCAGTTCAAGATAAGCTTTTCAAAGAGGACATAATTTCAAAGGGTGCAGAAGTCGGTAAGTACATGATGGAACAACTGGCAGAGAAGACCAAAGGGTCTAAAGTTGTTGGTGACATTAGAGGTTTACCACTTTTCTTCTCTGTGGAATTCTGTGATCCTCAGACTAAAGAAGTGTTTGACCCTGCATATGAATTCTGTTACAAAATGCAAGCAAAGTGTCTCGAAAATGGTATTACTGCCATGGGTTTCAACGGTACTGCAGGCAGTACCGTTGATGAAAACGGCACAGCCATTGCACTAGGAGACCATATCTCATTGGCACCAGCTTACATCATCACCAAAAAGGAAGCAGATATCATCATTGACGCGTTTGTCAAATCCATCGCTGAAGTAGAGGCTGACTATTTCGCCTCAAGATAGACGGCACACTCTCCTTTACCTCCGACTCTTTTTGTATTTCTTTCTTTCTTTCTTTTCTAGTTCCCCAACGCTACCTTTACTTCTCTATCTCTACTACGCACCTTTTGCAGAGCCCATAATTGTGATTACTATCATCACTTTCTGCTGCTAAAACACCGCAATCGGTTGCGCCACTGGCGTCTGCTGCCCGCGTTTTTCGGGAATTCCGTCGCCGGAGCACGGAGAGCGGAGAGCGGAGTCCTCAATTTTCCATTTTCCACTAGGCGCTTTCCACTGGAATCATCTGGGACTCATGAACCACGAAACTTGAAGGTTCGTTTCGACGGGAGTTTTCCCGCAAAGAGATCCCATACACTCACACACACAGCCAAACACACAGCATAATACCACAGACAACCAGAGATGGGAGAAGAGCCTACTGCGGTCCGGAAATCGACTTTTATCCCGGCAATCACCGGCGAAATTGACTACAAGAACCCTCTATTCACCATGCCTCAAATCCTGCAACCATACAAGGTGGGTATCTTATCTTACAGCGCGTCTATGGTATCGACGTTCTGTGGCTATCCATTGGATTCGATAAAGACTCGAATGCAGACTCACAACTACAAAAATGCATTCACATGTCTCAAAGCAACGATACAAAATGAGGGCGTGAGAGGTTTATATAGAGGTATAGTAGTACCACTAGTGACAACATCATTCTCGAGATCTTTCACGGTCTCTATTTATACATCATGCAAACCTATAGTTGGAGCCTCTGTCCCCGATATAGCTATTGATGGACTGCCTATGAATGTTGAAACACAGAAGTTTGTTCAAAATTTCTCAGTGTCATTCATTTCAGCTACTATTGCAGGTGCTGCAATATCACTATTTGCATGTCCTTTCGAACTCACAAAGATATTTCAACAGATTGTCATGGTTGTCAATAAGGATGCGAAGGTTCAAATCAGCTCAAATGAACTACCAAAACGTGTCGTTGACGTTGCACATAGTATAGTGAAATATGAAGGTCTTAGAGGTCTTTACTCAGGATATTCGTATCATCTGACCAGAGATGCATTTGCTGCAGGTCTTTTTTACAGTATCTATGAAACGGTAAAGATGAAGCTGCAGTCCATCAACCAGAAGAGCCAATACTTTTCAGAGTCAAGCAAGCGTCGAATTGATGCATTGTGCGTTCCCCTATCCGGCGCAGTTTCGGGATGCATAGCATCTGGTTCAGTGTATCCATTAGACACTATAAAGGCAAAGTATCAACGTGACGTACTTGGGAATATAATCAGAGTGAAGATGGGATTAGAGAAACTCGAAATCAAACCGCGTAAGCTCATCCCTTCCTTGGACATGTACAAAGGATTCGGTCCATCCATAATCAGATCTGTTGGTGTGACTATGATTTTCTTTTCTGCATTTGAGTTCCTTATGGGAAACATTGCGTGAAGTATGGCCTGAACGCACTTTCATCGTAAGACTATCTATCTTATGAGGGCTTTGTACCACTTATATTATTCCACTAGACTACGTAATTCTAAATCAGTATAAAGCTTGCATATATTAACATTATAATTATACCATTCGAAACATCCCTCCCTATTATTTCCCTTTTTTTTGCTTCTTGTTTGCTTTAGAGTCATATTCTTCGAGTTTCCTTTTCAGTAAGTTCTTCAAGAATTTATCGTCTTCGATGATGTTGAATCTAGGGGTTCCTTCTTCATTTTTGGGCGGGAAATTCCCGTCAATGACATCTTTAAAACATTGCACTTCGTTGGCTAAAACAACATCTGCCATTTCCTTTCTGGATAATACCCTGCTAGTTGGGGTCATATACGAACCATCAACGATGTGGCTCGGATATTCGGCAATTCGCAGCTTCAAAATCTCATTAATGTTGTCCAATGTAGATTGAGTTAGGAGTAGCTTTTCATCCAATAATTGATGTGATTTGAGTATGGTTCTGTCGATGAATGATAAAAGATCTGAAGAGGCCTTTCTTTCGACAGATCTGCATATTTTCTTGAACCATTTTTCATCCGACTTTGCTGCTTGAAGAACGGATGTGACAATCAGTAACAGGAGAAGAAGTTCAGGCACCACTTCACCCTTTGAGTAGATTTCGTATTTCTCAAATAGAATGCCAGAATCCATTTCATCAACGAGGTTTTCAGCCAAGTATTCGGATTCCTCGACGCTTTCAAAAATAGCCTCCACTATTTTCTCCGCCTGAGCTGGCTTGATGTGTTCCAACTTTGCAAAGCAATCTTGGAAGTATTCCTTAATTGAAGTTGTGAAAATTTCTGCAAATTCAAACTTAGAGGAAGGTAACTCAACGTAACCATACTTTCGGAGGATTTCAGAGTTGGGCAACTCTCCATATATGTTGAAGATCTGTTCTCCCTTTTTGATATCCTTGTCTGCAATCATTACCAAGGCTGTTTTCTCATAGTTGAGTTTGGCGTTACATAGAGAAGTATTAGAGTTGAGCGTGTCCGCAAGTGGCACCATCGATTTGAAATATGTGTCCTCGGCAACAGGATCTGCTTCTGCTTCTGCTTCTGCTTCTTCCTCTGCCTCATCACTATCACCTTCCTCTTCTCCGTGGGAATGATCATGCATCTCATCATCATCACCTTCATCTCCTTCATCTTGATCTTCATCTCCTTCATCTTGATCTTCGTCTCCTTCTTCGACATCATTCTCTTCTGCAGCTTCGTCTTCATCGTCCGCATTAGCGGCTTCCACCTCTTCAGGGTGATCGACGTCAAAGGAGTAGCTCATAATCAGAGACGCAACAATATGGAACCTCTCCAAAGTTAAGAAATCTGCCAATTCCGGACACTTGATCTTATTTGGGATAACATCGGCAACTAAGAATGCGTACATCTCTTCAGCCGCATCTTTACCGATTCTCTTCAAGACACCCGAGGGTTTAAGAAGTTGTAATTCCTCATCTTTCCAAAACATCAAGCTGTTGAAATCTTCAGTAGATAAAGGTAAGACTCCCAGATATGGAAGTAGTTGTGAATCTCCCTTCAGATACCATTCGTATGCGAGACATATAATAAGAGCTTGCCATTGATTCAAGTCATAGAGAACATCCTTGACGCCTTCATTTAATTTGGTTATAGCGGCAGTTTCAACATTGAGAATGCTGTCTCTAGAAATCTCAAAGAGACGATCTCCCATCTTGATGTCTTCTGTAGCAACGAGCCCACGTCCTTCACCGGAGCTTCTCAAATCTCTAATTTCGAATTTGTCAGAGACAAAGGTGAATTTCTCCCGCACCCATTTATCGAATGCTATTGTTTTCTCTGCGCAGTCTGTCATTGTACACTAGCTGTCTAAAATTTCAATATCGTGCCAAATGATAGATAAGCTTAACGGGGTAATCAACCCCCCAACTCAAACGTTAAAGAAAAAACTCTAAAATACTTTGTCAAAAGTTTCTGTATGGTGAGAAAGTGAAAAATCATGTTCCACATTCCATTCTTCTCGAAGCTTCTTCTGCGAAAGTTCATTTTTCACGCATTAGAATTTTGGAGACGCCCTCATAAGTGGATGGGATCCACCGGGAAGGTGATGGTACTCTGGA
This sequence comes from Pichia sp. P7020A, assembly GCA_025531525.1. NCBI lineage: Eukaryota > Fungi > Ascomycota > Pichiomycetes > Pichiales > Pichiaceae > Pichia > Pichia sp. P7020A. Next base: position 57,837 of record JAMYHI010000037.1, on the reverse strand, counting down.
AGAGCAATTCAACAAGTGCAATAGCTAAGCATACCACAATACAGCACATCACATTCTAACCAGCAATGTCTGCAGACGAGTACAAGCAACAAGGTAACGACGCGTTCCGCCTCAAGAAGTTCGACGAGGCAATCACCTACTTCACGAAGGCCATTGAAGCATCAGAAGTTCCAAATCACGTTCTTTATTCCAACAGATCCGCATCTTACACTTCCTTACACAAGTATCAGGATGCATTAAAGGATGCGGAAGAATGCGTGAAGATCAATCCTACTTGGGCAAAGGGATACAACAGAGTCGGTGCTGCCGAGTTTGGATTAGGTATCTATGATGAAGCTATCAATTCATACAAGAAGGCACTTGAACTCGATCCATCCAATGCAATGGCTAAAGAAGGTCTTGAAGCGGCACAGGATGCACAAGCAAATTCTGCACCTGGTGCAAGTATGAATGATATGTTCTCCAAATTCACCGATCCATTGTTGATTGAAAAATTGAAGGCAAACCCAAAGACTGCATCTATGATGAACGATCCAACTTTAGTGGAGAAGGTGAGGAAGATGCAAGCTAACCCACAATCCGTTGCAGCGGATATGATGTCCGATCCTAGATTGATGACCATCATCACCACCATTTTGGACATTGATTTGAACCAACCACCTAATGGTGCAAAGGCAGCAGAGAATATGGGCACTCCTGACGTATACTTCAATGAAGATAGGGACAAGCCAGTTGTAGACGAAACTGCAACGAAGCCTGCACCACCTAGTAAAGTCTCTGAACCAATTGCAACGGAAAAGGAACAAGCAGATAAGATCAAGGCCGAAGCTAACGCTATGTACAAGCAAAAGAAGTTTGATGAAGCCATTGAACTCTATAACAAGGCATGGGAGACCTACAAGGACATCACCTATTTGAACAACAGAGCAGCTGCTGAATATGAGAAGGGTGAATACGATGTTGCCATTAACACGTGTTTGAAGGCAGTTGACGAGGGTAGGGAAATGAGAGCTAACTATCAAGTTGTTGCTAAGTCATTTGCCAGAATTGGTAACTGTTACTTGAAGAAGGACGACTTGAAGAAGGCCATTGAGTATTTTGAAAAGTCTCTCACTGAACACAGAACTGCTGACACGCTCACCAAGTTGAGAAATGCAGAAGCAGAATTGAAGAAGAGAGAGTCTGAGGCATACGTTGACAAGGAAAAGGCTGAAGAAGCGAGATTGCAAGGTAAGGAATACTTCACTCAAGGTGATTGGCCTAATGCAGTGAAGGCATATGCTGAGATGATCAAGAGAGACCCATCTGATGCTAGAGGATACTCCAACAGAGCAGCAGCGTTAGCTAAACTTATGTCGTTCCCTGATGCCATCAGAGACTGTGACCAAGCCATCAAGCTTGACCCATTTTTCATCAGAGCATACATCAGAAAGGCCAATGCACAAATGGCAACAAAGGACTACAAGCAATGTATCGACACTCTCAATGCTGCAAAGGAAGCAGAATTAAAGGCAGGCAACAACGCTGCTCAACTACAAGAGATCGAACAACTCTTACAGAAGGCTCTCTCTTTGAGATTCCAACCTCTCGAAGGCGAGACATACGAGCAATCCGTTGCCAGATTCCAGCAGGACCCAGAAGTTGTGGAGATCATCCAGGACCCTGTCATGAACACCATCTTGCAGCAAGCGCAGGGCAACCCTGCTGCCCTTCAAGAACACATGAAGAACCCAGCGGTGTACAAGAAGATCATGATTCTCATGGCTGCTGGTATCATCAGAACCCGCTAGTGTATTGTAGTGTATAGTGTAGTAAAGAGAATAGCAAATAGCAAATAGCAAATAGCAAATTCGTGGTAGTGGCTGTAAATAAAGGCTCGTCCGCTCCCTCAATTTTCCATCACTCACTCACTCAGTCACGCCCTGACAGCTGACAGCTGACAATCGACACTCACCACTTGTAAGAGTGTGGGGCTGTCTGCGGAGCAAAGGACAGGGAACAAGGGTATACGACGTAGAACATAGCACAGCACAGCACATCACAACACAGTACAGCATATCACCTCAATGCAGCAACAGCAAGAGCACCCACCGCACGACGCGCAGAAGGAGTCCAACCGCATTGGCAAGTATCAGATTGTCAAGACGCTTGGTGAGGGCTCCTTCGGTAAGGTCAAACTCGCCTACCACACCACCACGGGCCAGAGAGTGGCATTGAAGATCATCAACAGGAAGACTCTTGCCAAATCTGACATGCAGGGTCGTATCGAGAGAGAAATTTCCTATTTACGTTTACTCAACCATCCTCACATCATTAAGCTCTACGATGTCATCAAGTCGAAGGAAGAAATCATCATGGTCATTGAATACGCTAGTAAGGAATTGTTCGAGTATATCGTTCAGAATGGCCGTATGAAGGATGACCAGGCAAGACGCTTCTTCCAGCAAATCATTGCCGCAATCGACTATTGTCATGGTCACAAGATTGTTCATAGAGATTTAAAACCTGAAAACTTGCTCTTGGATGACCAGCTCAACATCAAGATTGCCGATTTCGGTCTCTCCAATATCATGAGTGATGGTAACTTCCTCAAGACGAGTTGTGGCTCTCCCAATTATGCCGCTCCGGAAGTCATCTCCGGTAAGTTATACGCAGGTCCAGAAGTTGACGTTTGGTCTTGTGGTGTCATTTTGTACGTGATGCTCTGTGGTCGTTTACCATTTGATGATGAATCTATTCCTGCCTTGTTCAAGAAGATCAGTAACGGTGTTTACACATTGCCACACGATTTGTCCCCCGGTGCAAAGAATTTGTTGACTAGAATGCTCGTTGTCAATCCTTTGAACAGAATCACCGTTCATGAAATAATGGAGGATGAATGGTTCAAGGTAGGATTACCAGATTACTTGAAACATGCAGCTGGTGCGCAATCAACGACATTGACTACTGCAGATATTGATGACGACGTCATTTTTGCCTTATCCGCAGCAATGGGTTACAGCAAGGAGGAAATCGTCGATGCCATCAAGACAGGTAAAACTCCAGAGAATGAAGTCATTCTAGATAGTTACGAATTAATGAGGAAGAATACAGGTCTCGTGAATTCAATGAAGAAAGAGCGTCTTGAAAGAGAGAGGTCTTCACAACATCCAGATCAACTACTACAACAACAACAACAACAGCAGCAGCAGCAACAACAACAATTACTGCAACAACAGCAGCAACATTTGCAACAACAGCTACAGGCATCAGAGCAGCATCATACTGACAGTGAATGGCGCTCTGCAACAGGCGTAGAGGCCCAGCAACAATCGATTAACGTTTCTCCAAGCTCCACAATCGCCATTCTCCCATCTTCGTTACCACAGATCCACAAGGCCTACATGCTTCAATCATACCCGGAGCTCGCTAACGTTCAGCCTGTTGTGCCGAAGAAATCCAAGACCAGATGGCATTTCGGTATCCGTTCAAGATCATACCCCCTAGATGTGATGGGTGAAATCTACAGGGCTCTACGTAATCTTGGCGCCGAATGGCAACGTCCATCAGAGGAGGAATTGTGGACCATTAAGGTGCGTTGGAAATACGCTCCAAAGGATACCACTAACGCCAATCCAGCCGCTGAAGATAGTAACATTCCTGACATGATGAAGATGCAGATACAGCTTTTCCAGCTAGAACCTAATAACTACTTGGTTGATTTCAAGTTCGACGGATGGGAGAGCAAATCTTCATCGCACCATAACGGACCTGACGGACTCTCCCACTCCAGCTCTGACGACGAGCTCATGTCTTCCTTCAGTGCATACCCATTCCTTCACCTCTCGACCCGCTTGATCATGGAACTCGCCGTGAACAGCCAGGGTTGAATTGAGCCTATGACCTGTGACTTCATCCCGTCATTCCTTAATCTTTCTATCCCTTTATCTTTTTGTCTTCCTTCCCTCTTTCCCTCCTTTCCTCTTTCTTTCCTACATGTAGCCACCCCAAGTACACTTACCTGATTAGCTCCGCGTCCGCTAGCCCAGCTGCTCACCAGTTATCATTTCATTTCCTCCCATTGTGCGTAACTGCAGGCTGCAGACTGGAGACCCTGATTTTCACTTTAACCTTCCTTTCAAAATTGGTCCCTCTTTCTTCCGTGATTTGTACTTTGTACTTGGTCCCCATTGCCAGTCTCTCTCCGTTCACTTATGTCAGTCACTCACGCCACACACACGCACACCAACAAGCCCCTCACAGCGACAGCGCTTCAGTGACCTTCTACATCTTCTAAAAGGCTCCACAGCAATGTCGACGAGCAGAAACCCCGCAGATGACTACTTTTCCATGACTCGCCCCACTCGAGATGGTGGATTGAGTCCATATCAATCATCCACAATGACCCCCTACTCCAACGGTAGTAACAGTGGTAACTCTATACCAAACGGATTACAACCAACTCTATCATGGGGTGAAGCACCCGAGTTTGCTGGCTTGACTAAAACAAAGTCTCATTCGGGCCAAGTCGTTTATAAGAGTACTGGATTTGGTCGCTCACTAGCCGATCTTAAAGTTTATCCATATCATACCATTCATTTGACCGTCCCAGTTCCTGAAAGCTTACGTCCTATATCTTCAGAGGATGTCTTAACTATGATTACTGGGAAATGTGTCGAATGCTCCAGTATCAGCAATCAGAAATGTGATCACGTTGCGCTCGATTCATGCTCATCCTTATCATCAGTACTCAAATTACCTACAATGACAAGTTCCAGAAATGGACCTTTGTTGAAATCCATTTTATCTAAGAAGGATAACAAAACGGCACAGACAGATAGTCAATTTGCTAATAGTGTCAGTTTTGATACCGTTAATCTCAAGTTTTCCGATGACTTGAACAATTATCCAATGACTACATTCAGCGACAGTGAAGATGATGACAACAACAACAATGGCAACAACAACTCTAATTCAGATATCGATGATTCAAGTCGAGGTCGTTTCAAATCCAACGATATTTTGCAAGGCCGCAAATCTTCCAGATCTCCAAGTAGAAGTTTGAGTCCCCGTACTCGAGGTCCAATGCAAATGCAGTTACAACATATGTCTAGTAACAATAGCATTGATATGGTCACTGAGAGTCAAGATTCTTTACGGAATATTTTTAACTTGCAGTATCCAACTAGTCCAATTGTCACACACGATGCATGTACCATTACCAAAAAGCATAAGCTATTTGATGATATGTATGCAGGGAGACTCAAACAAGTGGAACCTAAGCTGAAGAATAGAAACATCATGTGTCATATCAGTGGAAGGAGACATACATGGGTTGGTATCGACTGGGCCTGTAACCAGTTTTTGGAAGATGGTGACACTCTCATTATTGTTGCTGCCATCAAAAACCCAGGGAGGTCATTGAACAGATTCCAGAGAAGAGATAGTGACCTTGCCGTCGTTTCGAACATAACTGAGAATAAAATCAGAAACTCTCCAGAATATGCGCAAACTGTGACAGAGAATATCATGAAGTATACTTTGGCTCTCTTAAATCCTGATAGGGTTGTCAAAATTACAGTTGAATTGGCAATTGGATCCACAAGTGATGTTTTCAATGATATGTTTGATTTGTATCAACCATCACTAATAATCATTGGTGCTAAACCTGGAAGGGCGCCACCTACCAAGTCTTGGGCGACAAAGAGAATAACGGACAGAATTGTTTCGTCATCACCCGTGCCAACTATCATTGTATCCCCTGTTAATATGGGATTATACGAGACCAAACTATTCAAAATATTGGACAAGAGAATGCAATATCTGAACAAGGACAATAGGAACACATACCTCGAGAAGGATGAACTATACCAAGAGCTAGACAATATTGGAGTGTACACTTTGAAAGACCAAAGAGATTACATTCGAGAAACAGCAAACAACGATAAGTTCATATTAAAGGAGTTGAACTCTGCTATCAAGGAAATGAATCAAAAAGAAGGTGTGGAAAACGAAAGCGATGACGATAGCGAGTCTGACTCTGATGCTGATGGCGACGGGTATCAGAGAAGCTATAATTCTGACGATGATTCGGACACAGACGCCGAAAAAGAGGAGGAAAACAAATCCATCACATCCGTTCAATCCGCTGATAAAGTCACTCGTTCTGGAAGAAATATTTCTAGCCAACACGATGATGAGGTTAGCGTGGATTCTACAAACCCACCAGCGTTCCATGTGAGTACAAAGGCCACCCCTTCTTTCAAATTAAAACGACTGGAACTTGAAACGCAGGTTGTCATTTACAAAGAAGTTGCTAAACTTGAGAGTGAGCCACTAACGGAAGACTCCTTCAAGCATTTGTTAACTGTCATTTCGGACGCTGCACATAAATATGGTGTTCAGCTTGCTGAATCTGCCAAGCGCGGAGGCGAGGAATCTGCACTAGTGAGAACACTAACTGGTGCCCCTGAACATTTACAGAGAGCAAAGAGTATGGTCTCTGATAAGTTTGAAGAGGACGATTTCGAAGAAAAGTTGAAAAGGTTCCGTCAACAGAAGCGTGTGGAACAACAGGAGAAACTCAATGCTAAGAAGACGGGTCGGAAGAGCGTTCCGAAGATCAACATCGAGACACCAAACAATTCTGCACCTGTGGCAAGCTCGGGTATCTTGAGTAAGGCTGATTCCTTTTTGTCAGCTGTGAAAAGTCCAGCATCCATTGCAAGTTCAGATTCCGTTAGTAGTACTGGCGCCACGGCAGGCTCTTCGAGAGTCTCCCAGTCCGACAGTAAGGACAAAGCCAAGACGAAGAAGAAGAAACGGGGGTTCCTTGGTCTCTTTAAATGATTAGCTAGAGCGTGTAGTTTTGCCGCAGGTTATAAATTATAAATTATCAGTTGTAAGTTATATGATGTAATTGAAATTTGAATGATCTATAAGAACACGCCAACAATTTCGGAGAAGCGACTTCCCAACACGGTCATCACTGGGGACGGGCTCTGTCTGGCTTCTACGGCCCTCAACAATACAGCACGAACTGTTGTTGCCATCCATATAGATACAATTGCCCTTCATCTAACACAGCAACTTTTGACCACTGCAATGGAGACTTTAGGAAACCGACTATGGGACTCCTTCACTGCGCAGATGCGTCCAGGTGCAACCCCCGATTCCCCCGCAAGCCCCGATGCCCAAGCCGATGGAGATGGAGATGCCAACACAAGCACAAGCACTACCACAGGGAAAAGTAACGATAAAGCAGGCAAAGATGGCGATTTGTTCAACACTTTACTTTCAAAGGCAATTGACATTGGGCAGACGGCGTCTGAAGGGTTGGGATTAAGCAGTGAAGATGTGAAAACAGGCGGAAAGACTACCGTTAAAGGCGGCAGGTATAAGGGCCGAAGCCGAAGCGATGTCGATCTTAGCAATAACGGAGGCAAGGAAGGGTCTAGTAATCCACCTTCAACATATGTGGATATGTTTGTGGAGAGAATACTGTCCATGGCTATACCTACGACGACTACTTCGAGTAAAAGAGAACTCGATCGTATACTAGGGAGGATTGAGATGCAGCGCAGCAGACCTTCATTAAGCATGCAAATCATGTCTAAGAATTCAATTTTGTTATTACAGAGATTATCTGTTCCATTTGAAACGTTGGACTTTGCTATCAATGTGATCAACTGGAAAAGTCCTATTAAAACGGTGACCGTGATGATCTTCCTTTCCCTTTGCATTTTGAAACCTATCAACTTACTCACCATCCCTTTATTTTATGTGTGCTTTGAAGTAATCATTCCGGCATGTATGGTACAGAATCCCAACATTGATGATAGTGTTGAAGGATGGGAGAATGAGTTACCGAAACCTGTGAATCAAATCTCTAGGGAGTTTTTGTTGAACGTCACAGACTTACAGAATCATATGCTTTTGTATGTGGATTCTTGGGACTTTATCATTTCCTGGTGCTGGAGGCTATTCTATTTCAAAGATGAGCTACTTACGTGGTTTATATTTGTGGCATTCCTATCTTGCGGTATATTTATGGAAATTTTTGGTACTTCCATCATACTGTCGCTTTTGCCATTTGTGAAATTGATGTTGGTTGCAGTGATTTGTGCAGTTTTCATTGCATTGCACCCTACCAACCGTGAGAAGTTGATGAGACGATTCCATAGTGAGCAGTTAAGACTTCAGACTGTCACTTGGGTGAATTACTACGAGTCAAAGCTTCTCAAAGACCTCGATTTGAACAATGCAGATCTTGAAATCAGACAGATGGAGATTTTCGAACTGCAACACTTTAATGAGGAGACAAAAACTTGGCAGTTTGTCTGCTTTTCAAACGATATATACCCGCCAAACAGTCATATGAGACTTAACAACCTTTCCATTGAAGGAACTCTCACCTTGGATGCAATTTCACCACCTGATGGTTGGAAGTTTATCAATCAAAACATGTCTCAACTACCTGGCCGTCCTCCTGCAAAAGATGGCGCTGGGACCACTGATGAGGTGGATGACGCTGTCAAGAAACAACATAAACGAATGATTTTCGATCACGAAAAGAACAAATTGTTAAAGAGTAAAAAGAAACATGAAAAGGTTCTGAAAAAGCGTCAGTTAAAGCAACAGAAGGCAAATATACGTAGCGTCAATGAAACTGGGAGTTTTGACGCCAAGGAGGCAAACATCAAGAAAATAAAGCGTCGTCGTCAAAGCAATGACTTCAACAATATTCTATTGGATCCTCTCACACTCAAGAAGACCATCGTTGAGCAGATGGAGACAGGTATCAAATACGAAGGATGGTATATGGACATGTGTCCCGAAGAATGGGTATCTCAGAGTTATCTGGGAGATATGGTAGACGTCGATAACGATACCAAGTGGGTTTACGATTTCATAGTGATGGGGAACGGCGCCTCAGCTTACTCCGCAGGGGGGCTTGGAATTTCCGGTTCTGCTAGGTTAAAAAAGAATAGAGGTGATGTCAGACGTAGAAGGTGGGTACGGTATGCCGTTAGAGAAATCATTCAATCTGTGGTTCATGATGAACAAGAGAACGGGGTAGACATTCTTGAAGGCCACGAGGAGAACCGCTCAGACTCAGATATCGGCACTATTGACAGTGACAGCTATAGTGATATTGACGAGAATGACGAGGGGGAGGACAGTCAGGATGAGAATGAGGATGCGCATGATGATGCGGATGAGGCCAATAATGGCGGAGGCAGTGACGATGCGGATTCCATGGATATACGAGCCATGGCGGGTATCTAGTATGTAACCTGTACAGAACTAATGATGTATTTCTTGTGACCTGTGAGCTGTGTGGTGCTATGTCGTTACCATACCAGACTGCACCCCCACCGGCCCGATATCGCACAGCGCCGGAGAATGAACAATGCAGGGACCGAGGAATGAATGAATGACTCAATGAAGCGAGATCTTCAACACTTTTCAGCACTTTCCACCCTTTCTTCTCTTGAACAACACCTTTATTCTGCGTATTTGCTACAAATACGACAGGCAATTACCAAGGAACTAAAATCGACATGTCTGCCAGTGCCCCAAAGAAAACAGATCCTTCCAAGTCGTTCATTGCCGGCGGTGTTGCCGGTGCAGTGGAAGGTGTCATCACCTATCCATTTGAATTTGCCAAGACTCGTCTTCAGCTCGTGGATAAGTCCTCCAAAATGTCCAGAAACCCGTTAGTGCTTATATACACGGTGGCACGTACACAGGGAGTTTCATCTCTATATGTTGGATGTCCGGCCTTTGTTGTTGGTAACACTCTTAAGGCCTCTGTACGATTCCTTGGATTCGACGCTATCAAGCGTGTGTTATCGGACAGAGATGGTAAATTATCCGGTCCCAGAGGTGTCTTAGCCGGATTAGGTGCCGGATTGTTAGAGAGTGTTCTGGCAGTCACTCCTGCTGAGGCTATCAAGACTGCAATGATTGATGATAAACAGACTTTAAAGCCAAAGTATCAGGATGGATTTCGAGGTACAGTAAGATTGGTCAAAGAATTGGGCTTCAAGGGTTTATACGCCGGATTATTGCCCGTTGCAATGAGACAGGGTGCTAACAGTGCTGTTAGACTTGGTTCATATTCCAAGATCAAGGGATTACTGCAAGACTGGAGTGGTACACCAAGAAGTCAACCTTTAAGCAGTGGACTCACATTCTTGTTGGGTGCATTCGCTGGTGTCGTCACTGTCTATACGACTATGCCAATTGACACGGTGAAGACACGTATGCAATCGTTGGACTCAGCTAAGCTATATGGCAGTACTCTTGATTGTTTCGTCAAAATCTTTAAGAATGAGGGTTTAATGACGTTCTGGAAAGGTGCCACTCCTCGTTTGGGAAGGTTGATCTTGAGTGGAGGTATTGTCTTCACAATTTACGAAAAGATGCTAGTCATACTTGGATAATATATTTATATTATATATAGATGAGACATTAGAATGAGGAGCCGATTAAATAAAGAGAAATGGAATTGCAATGTGATGTGATGTGATGCGGGATGCAAAAAAGGGTGATGGTATGTATCGTATGTATTTGGAGTAAAGAAAAAGAGTGACAGTTCAAGTAGTGTATTTGCGATTTGCGCTCTGAGCTTTACACGCGCTGAGCAACAACATCTTCGAGCTCAATGTCACGCGCGGAGGTATCTGGGTCGTTATTGGAAGGTGTGGCATTTGTTGGAGGGGTAGTTCCACTCGTTTCGGTGTTGACGTTGGGTCCTGTTATGGGGAACATGATCGAATACTCCAATCTTTTCACTTTGTAAAAGTCATAGATAGACTTTAATATTAGGAACCCACCAAGCAAGAACAACGTATATGAGAGCACTGGTTTTCCATGCAGCAGGAATGAGGAGTTGACGTCACTAAAATCCGCATGTCCAGTCAGAGACGAGCGATACGTATCTAAGGATCCTGAGGTATCAACAGTTGATGCCGATACATCAATTGCTGCAGGGTCTGATGGTTCAAACCGCCCTACGGCAGAGTCTATCTCGGTTTTCGATATATCAACAGGTAGAGATACCATACCGAGATTGAGGATAGTGACACCGAGTCCAAGTTGTGCACCATTTTTAGCTGCATGAGAGGTATGCAGTAGGTAAGTGATGACAAACCCAAGAAATTGAAATAGAACACTGACAAGTGCACTCCATAGAAAATTGAACACATTGCCAGCGGGTATTCCGTCAATGTATATTTCATCAAATTCCGACATCACCGAAGTCTCCCAATAAGGTGGTGATGGGTCGTGTGACGCCTCCGAGTAACTTGGTAAAGTGTCTGGTGTAGCCTGTGGCGCCGTGGTGGGCTTGGCAGAGAGGTTGCTGAAAACGCCATCGTTGGTCTCACCAACGTAGACAACATGGCCATCAACAGCACGCACACGAGAGGGGTCGCTGGCAAGTGATGACGTCCCCGTCGTTAGGCCACCATCTATGGCGTTGCCGTTCGTAGCAGAAAGGTCGCTCGGCACCCGATTGTAGCGGGAGTTTGGATTGAGGAACCGCAGCAAAGGAGCGTTGTCGTAGACAGATCGCACTGCAGAGGTGACACGTTCGGGTATGTTAATCATGTGGCGGTGTATCTGTGTGTCTATGTGTCCTGTTTATGTACAGTGCAATACAAACGAGAAAGAGGTGGTTAAGTACAAACGAATGTATGACAAGAAGAAGATGAAGACATGCGGACGCGGATCTTCTTCAGCACAGTTATGCGAAATGTCCGAGGTCTGCTCTGCGGCCGGCAATGTCAGTGGGTATCCGTGCCCATGCCCATGCCAGCACCGACAGAGTCATTCTCTGCTTCGTCTTCACTCTTGGCACTGCCGTCTGCGCTGGGCGAGACAGCTTCCTCGGCTCCTGCGACGGCATCTCCCTGTTTCACAGAAACAGACACGACAAAGTGATCTTTGTCTGCTGTTGAAGAGACAGCAACTCGGGTAGGATATCCGGACATGCGCTGCTGCTGGATGCGGCCAAGCCAGCGTCTTACAGTAATCTGTTCTCTCTGGTCGACTAGCAGAGCCTGTTTGAGAGAGGTTGTCTGAGCATATGGAAAGTGATCCTCGAGTGGGGTCTCATCCTCGCCAGTTTCTTTCTCGTTGACGACAACAATGCTACCAGGCAAAGTGGCACCAGGAATCGGAGTACGTAGAGTCTTTGGCATATTGCTCAAGTCAGGTAGCACAAATCCACCACGACGACCAACTCTTGTGGCACCGCCTCTCTTGCGTCGCTTGCTCTCTCTTTCACGTTCTTTGGCGATTTTCTCCAGATTGTCCAAGGACAACTCTTGAACGCTGGCACTGAAATCACTGAGTAAGTACCTTGGCAGCATGATGTTGTTCTGGTCGACCCCTGAGCGTAAATACTCTTTGAGATCTTCGCTGATGATCGCACCACCGTCAAACTTGTAACCGATCAGATACAAACTCTTGAGATATATTTGGCACTGCTCACGAATACTATGCGCAATAGCAGTCCGGAATTCGAATGGTAATGCTAAATCAATGCACAAGGTCTCGGCAAACTCCTCTGGGTCGTTTTCCTTATTCATGAGGTCCCAATCAAACTTATCAGTGAGCTGGTTGTTCGCTATTGTGATGTCCAACGATATTGGGAACCTTAGATCTATTTGCGGATTTTCCACTGTTGGTTGCTGCTCACTAATTTGTTCACGCATACTATGAAGAATCTTCTCTTTCACTCCTGAGAGATTCTTTTCTATTTCGAAGTCTCTAATGAGCTCTTCCACAAAAATATTCAGCATCTCATCACTATCTCCCGAATTCCAGACGAATGTATCGACAAGTCTGAACCCATCCCTGTCAACGTCAAATTCTAGCCGAATTGGTATCAGTACGTCATCGTCGCTACTTGCATTTTGCACAAGCTTACCTAGCTCAATATCTTCATCTCCAACGCCATATCGAGCGCTCTGGCTCTGCGCGGGGAAGACAAATTCAACTTTACCATGGGTGAATCCAGAGCCGTATCCACTATAACCTTCTCCCCACATACTACTTGTAAGCTCGTTTGCCGATGGTGGTAACATCATCGATTGCATTCTGGCAGCCTTTACTTGCTGGTAGAAGCTAAGATCTCCCAAAAGGCGTTTCATTAACCTACCATTGATACCAACAGACTCGTTCACGTTTCGGTCATTGCTTTTTGCTGCCTTCATTATTGAGCCAATGTACTTCTGATACTGCAAATCTTTTGTTGTCATATCCTCATAGATTCGCACATCAGCAGTTGGCTCTAAACCGTTCTTAGCCATCTCTTGGCTCCAATCATGCGTGGTTCTCAGAAATGGTGCATCGAAATCGTCAAAAAGCGAAGTCATACTTTTATCATCGTGACCTTCATCTTGATGTTCAATTCCATCAGGAGCATGGCCATCGGCATTTATAGATCCATTGCTGAGAGCCTTCCGTTTCAGACCCTTCTTTTGAAGAGGCCGTTTCGGTATCTGATCCCGGTTAATATGATCGAGATCATCTGGAAGCGGTCCTATGGGTAATGATGATTGATTATTAAGCATTGTTTCAGATGTAGAAGCACTCACCGGCTTCTGAATTGGCAAAATCGGTGGCATTTCCCGGCCAGGCGCTTGCTGGGGTGGAGCTGTCTGAAATGCATCAGAAGCCTCGAATTGATGTTGTTGTTGCACGCGCTGTTCTTGTTGTTGTTGTTGTTGTTGTTGTTGCTGGGGATGTTGCTGAGGATATTGCGGCTGCTGTAATTGCTGTTGTAGTGGTACTTGAGGTATATATGCCTGTGAGGGGATGGTATGCTGTATTTGCTGTGGTGGCTGCTGCTGCGGTTGATATTTTTGAGATAGAGGTATTTGTACCTCTCTTGGTGTTGACACTTGTGCCTGCGCTTGCGCCTGTGTTTGTGTTTGTGGTTGGGTTTGTGCTGCTGTTGATGTCGGAGCTTGGGCCTGTTGTTGGGCCATTTGTTGCTGCTGAGCTTGCTGCTGCATATGCATTCTTCTCCTCTGGTCCATATGCATGAGAAATGCTTTCAATTGGGGGTTCTTTGAGATTGTAGCATTCCTCTGCTCTGGAGTCATGCGCATGAGTTGTTGCATGATTTGCACCCCATTTCCGGGGATTCCCATGTTTCCAGAAACACCATGTGCCTCTCTGTTACTATTCTGAGGATTGTTGCCGTCCATTGTGTCCTAGTCTGCCTATTGGTGCCTCCTTTCGGAACATAACGAAAGCAGATTCAACGCCCGTACACAAACCGCCAGAAACTCGTCAACATGTATTTGTTGATTTTTCGCTCGGTGGATTCAATCTTCTTTCACTCTAGATTACACTACACGATATACGATACATGGGGTTACAACGTCAGTCCTCCATCTCGAGGTCTTCCTCTTCCTCTATGTACTCTACATCCTCTTCATCATCATCTTCACCGAGGGCACTGCCATCGCCGGCCAAAGTTGCCAGTTCTCTCCCCACAGCAGCTCTCACGGAAACCATGGCCAATCTACCCTTGAGTTCGAGTAATTTGTTCATATTGCCTGCACGCTTCTGCATGCCCATTCCAAGCAAGCCCAATCTCCTACGCAAGTCCGTATTGCTGTCTGCGGCACCGACAAGATAGGTACCATGGAACACAAGAACATATCTGATCCATGTAGTGAGAGCGATACTGGCATTACCGTGACCAGTTGCAGCACTCTCATTGGTGTTCTTGAATTTGTTCTTATACACTAGTTCTGCAAGCTTGTCCAACATCTTTAAAACAAAGTGGTCTTCAAGTTGCGCAACGGTGCTCTTCACCACACTCTCGTCCTTGGTTTCATTGATGATAGAGTCGAACATAGAGGAGTCATTATTCCTGAGCGCTTGTTGCAAGTTGGTAGTGAGCGTACCAACTTGAAAGCTGAATTTACTTCCTGCATTAGCTGCTGATTTCTTATTCACGCTTCTTCCTGATAAGGTGCCCTTATCCAATCTCGTCACAAGTGTGCTGAAATCGTCACCATTGTCTTCATCATCTTCAGAATTTTCGTCTGTCTTGAACTCAGGTTCCTTATCCACCACCGGGTCAAGATCGACAAAATTATCACCAGTTCTCACGGTCACTTGAGAGAAATCTTCAACGTAATTAGACAAAGACGCCTTGTCAGTTGTCTTCAATTTGAGCCGGTTGATACCGCTCTTTTTCTTGGCAATTTTCAGTTCTGGAGTATTGAGAGTAGTTCCCATCCAGTTGATTTTGTCTAAAACAAAGTAGCTTTCGTTTTGTAAATATGCTATAATCAAGGAGTCATGGTCAAAAGTGAGAGTGTCAACACGACCAAGTAATGAGTATCTTTCATCCTCATAAAGCTTCAGCACACAGGTATGTTGTATACTTTTCACGGCAGCACCTGCACGGCGTCTTCTTTTATTACCGTCTCCCTGACCCTGACTTGCGTTTGTGGACGCGGCATGAATGCTTTGCATTGGCTCTGTGAAAATTTCTACGAACCCATCCTGATCAACGGCAGCGAGAATACTTTTCTTTTTGTGTTTCTGTAGATTAAATGATACCACTGGTGAATTGAGAACAAATATAGCAGCCACACGAAACTTTGACAGATCCACCACATTGATGAATCTATCGTTGTCCGAAGAAATGAGTAAATATTCGTTGTCACACACTTGGAAACAGTTGGTCTTCTCAACGAAAAGATTGAGAGAGCGTAATACCATGCGTTGTTCAAGATCAAACTCGTAGACGGCATTGGACAT
Organism: Pichia sp. P7020A; assembly: GCA_025531525.1. NCBI lineage: Eukaryota > Fungi > Ascomycota > Pichiomycetes > Pichiales > Pichiaceae > Pichia > Pichia sp. P7020A. The sequence goes on along the minus strand of JAMYHI010000037.1, from coordinate 42,060 downwards.
CAAAATCAATTTCGTGGAATGTGCACCGTCCGTTGATGTCGGGTATAGCCCGATCTTGGAGATTTGTTCGGTGATATCAGTGACGACAAAATTGTTGATTTCCTGTATTTTGGTTTCGGCATAAGCATCAAAGGAGTACACGTATACTCTGTTTGCGGTATCAACAACGTATAGAAAGTTGGCAACATCGTCAAACACAGCACATGTACAAGATGCGGTAAGTGCGGTGTTCAATTGTACTCGCTGATGTGCATTCTCCTTGTGTAGATCAGACTTGTTGAAAACATCGAAGAATGGCTTGTTGGAATATAAAACAGCCAAATGGTTGTCATCGAGCCAAACAAGAACGTCCGGGACAGAGGAGGAATCCAATGGTAATGGCGAGATCCCCTCACTGGAAGTTGAAGTCAACGGTTGGTATTTGAGAATTGAGGTGTCTAGTGCGACACTTGTGAACGCAACACCTGCTGGAGCTGCGCCCTGTGGGCCTAGGAAACTGGAGGCTATGAGCGAGTTTGCAGACATCACTGACGAGTTGTGTGTGCTTGCTGTGGTGTGGCTCTGTGGTGGCTAGCTGGCTAAAAGTGTTCCCCTCTTGTGCACACAGTATAACAGTTAAAATAAAAATTTTCATGTCTTGCGGTGCTCTGGAAATTTGATGGATGTTGATTCCGGATCGGTTATTTAAGCATGTCGTTGTCCTGGGTAATGGGTCCTGGGCGCTGTATATAGGGAGGGATATCTGCTGTCTGCCAGCCTTACCACTACAACTACAACTATAACCACTGCCGCCATGTCCGAGGAAGACCTATCCCTACCCAGAGCAACAGTGCAGAAGATTCTCTCGGAGATCCTGCCCACCGACACCTGCGTCACGAAAGAAGCGAGGGAAGCCCTCATTGAATGTTGCATCAATTTCATCATGATAGTCGCCACGGAGTCCAACGACATTGCAGAACAGGACCTTAAGAAGACGATATCGACCGACCATATTCTGCGATCTATCCGCAATCTTGGCTTTGAACACTACGTGCCCGTCCTCGAAGAGTTTGTTGAGTCGTGTCGAAATAATGCCAAAATCAAGGAGAAGCGTAAAGCGAGTAAGTTCGTCAAGTCTGGCCTCTCGGAAGAGGAATTGCTCGCAAAACAACAGGAACTCTTCAAGGCGAGTAGGGATCGTCTCAACAAATGAAACAACTGTACCTGTATATGTATGTACCAATGAATGTGTAAATTTACTCTATATTAATGTCTATGCGCTGTCAGAATCAGCTACAGAAAGAAGCAGCTACGCTCCAAGATATTTGGCAAGCTCTCCAAACACGTCAATATGATCAAGCACGCTGATTTTGTTGAGCTCCTCGAATTCATCACAGTCCATAAGGTCTGCATCACCACCATCATCGTCATTGCCCCTAACATTATCGCTGCTGCTCTCTCCATCTTGACTGGTCTCGCCCTGTTCGCCATTAACCATCTTCAGTAACGCTGAACGGGTGGAAATAGCAGAATTTACTTTATCACAGAGAACTGACAGCAATTTCGTCGCCTTCTCTCTTAATTGATCATTATTTTCGAATTTCCGAGTGAATGACATTAGGCCCATGATACCTATCTTCAAATCGAAAACAGTACTCCACGTACCATCTTCCACAATTGTCTCAAAGTTCTGTAACAATTCACCAACGTTATCGCCAAACATTGACATAACAACATCAGACATCTTATACATGCCAGCAAATACGCATCGGTAGGTTTGCTTACTTTCCCAGAATAGCGCTTTGTCATCAGAACTATTATAGAGCAGCTCGAGCAACTCTTTATATTCTTCACTCCCAAGGCCACATAATGCCATCTCAACCCCCAAATCGACAACGAAATTGAAAAGTTCTTCATCGTCCGTGTCCAATCCTTCTGAATTTTGCTCAAGTAGCCATCCTATCAATTGTGTCATCACGTTCTTATCGTTATCGTCACCATAAAAGAAAACGCTATGGAGGTAAGCGCCATAAAACTCAAAATATTCACTGCCATAAGCGGTAAAACTCTCAACCACAGTGGCAAGATGAGAAGCACCACAATGGCCTGCATTGTTCAACGCTTCACATATGTCAATAACTCCTTCGACGTAGTCTAATAGTGCGTTATTAAGAACTGCATCCACAACAGGTGTGACCATCTCAGTTATCTTCTCAACAACACTTTCGTTACGATTGATACTTCCGTCATTACTGGCCATGATAATGGTCTGCATATTGCTCAACAATCCTAATAATTGATTCTCTGTCTCTCCACCGCCGGAATTGGACTGCTCTTCCTCCAGTAATCTCAAAAATGAACCAACTAAATTGGCAATAAGTTCGCAACTGTATGGACCTAATTCCTGTGGATATTTCTCAACTAACATATCCACTAGCTCTCCGACAATCTCCAAATTTTCCTGTTCGCCAACTGTCAAGAGTACCTGCATGATTTGAACTGGGTTTATAAGGTCTCCTCCAGCTTTAGCAATTACAAGCTTAACACTCGTTATCAATAATGGCAGTGATGTGTTCATATCGAACGAAAGTGGCAAAGATCCCACATCCACATCAAATCTAACAGTTGACAAAAATTCGTATATTAGGCATCTTAGCCACATCTCTTGATCTCCTTCTAATTTGCTATTGATCTCAATAATGCGTCGAATGAGCTTGCTTAGATCCTCATTATATATAGATTTTTGTGAAATTCCAATAATATTCAACGCACATGCCAAACTCCTCTCACCTTGTTCAATTAATTGAGCACATAAATTTACCAATGGGACAGTCACCTCAGAATCATATCTCATAATCTTCTTCAAACAGTTCAAGCAGGCATATTTGACATCACCATCTACGACATCCGTAACATCTACATGCTCTGCCAGAAACTCTGTAGGTGCACTTTCATAGTCCTCTATTGCACTCTTTGAAATGGTGAGAGATGGTACAAGAACATTCATAATGATGGAATCAAGATGTGGCCTAATGGAAGTATATGATGTCTTTGTGATAGAGCGTGTTAGAAATGTCAAGAAATAAAACATACATCGTTGTTGCACGGCTTTTTGCTCAGAATCGGCATACGCCTCAGCCTCCTCATCGACATCGGTGTAAGATAGAAGGATAGACATCATCTTGGGTTCAGTGACCAAAGATGACAATGTATTTATTGCCTCCTCGTTGACAATTTGAGATATACTGCTCCTAAACTCAGGAGTATATGATGTTTCTTCACTCGAAATCATAGTCGTCGCAGTTGCACGAGCATGAAGCTTGATGGAAAGTCTTATAATCCACTTTGTATTGATAAAGTCTTTAGTCTGAATAGTTCGTTGTATGAGACGTGTTAATAAGTTGCATAGAGATTGTAAATGAGAGATAGTTGCAAAATATTGCGGCACTTTGATTGTAGTCATATAATTGAGGAGTTTTAAAACAGCGTGACAAGCTTGCTGAATTTTGCTATTACTTCCACCGCTGCTTAATTCTTCATCATACGATTGTAAAAAGTTGCAAATATGTTCTCCAAAGTTCATTGATAAGATATTATTGATCTCCATGTTGGATGTATGCCTATGTAAGCGTGCTACTGGTCGAACAATCAACATCCCAAGGTAAAAGCTGTTTAAAGTACCCTTCCCAATTAGATTGTGGGCAAATTGAGAAAGCTCTTCATCATAGCTAGATCTCTCTTGTCTTACTATCGTGTCGAGTATCTTCAATGCCATTTTGATGAGTATACTTGCATTATGCGAGAATGGATCTTCAAGATTCTCAATGTATCGCAACGTCTGTTGTATAGTCTCATTTAACAAGCCTCCGTATTTTTGGTCTTTGTTGTCAATAGAGGCAATGGCATTCTTAACAAGTGTGAGTGCCACTAATTGTAATTGCGTTGTTATATTGTTGTTATCAACGAGCAGCGCCAGTAGGGGTGAAACTAGGGATACTTTATTAGTGAGAAGAAAGGATTCGGAAGCCTTTCTGGCTGCATTGTCACTTGAGAGTGAGTTTTCAAGATATGTGAGAAGTGTAGATGTCTCCATTTCTTTTATTTTATGCAATGTGTGACAAGATCGTTGGAATGGTCCTAATGTACCTATCTGGTATAATGGTACACCCCAGCACACTGTACATGCATGCGGCATGGGCCCAAGGCCAATGTATGGGTGAGGTTGTTTCTTAGTGAAAAGTTTTATTTTCGCATTACGCGGAATTTTTATGATTTTTACTTTTTACTTTTTACTGCCGGCTTACTTACTATTTAAAATTTGAAAGCTTCTAGAAATACGAGAGTGTACACAAAACCAGATGTAGGTATACCTGTGAAGCAACGAACGATAGAACTAACACCAGAACTTGTAGATTCTGAAGTAGAAAGGTTTTGAGGCAATGAAAGCCTTTTCTTCGGCAATTTCTTGTTTCAAAACCTCAATGTCTAGTTCTCTTCTTCCAGAATCAATGTCAATATCACTTGCTCTGATGTAGAGAATGTATGACTTCTTGTAAACAACCCAGAAGATGTAAAAACAGAACAACACCAAGGCACAAAGGTACACTTGGAAGAATGATGAAGCAGAAGCTGGGGCACCGATTGGGAATAAAGCAACCCAAAATTGTGCAACCAAAATCAAAAATGCTAAGGTAGCACCAAATGCAGAGCCATAGACACCAACTTGTGAAGTAAATGGAAGCTCATCTGTACCTCTTCCCTTTGCTCTAAGTGCTTGTCTAAGTCTGATATGGCACACACAAATGGAACCCCAGGTGAAAATCGATGACAAACCAGAGACAGCCATCATCCAGTCAAAGACTTGGGAGTGGTATTGAGATGCTGATAGGTAACATAATAAACCAAAGATCAAGCAAATGCCAACACCGACAAGTGGTCTACCCTTTCTGTCAACGTAACCGAAAAACTGTGGAGCAAAACCTTGGTTAGCAAGGGAGGCAATTGTTCTTGATGCTCCATAGACAGACGAGTTAGCAACCGAACAAATTGCAATCATGATGACCGCATTCATAACGGAAGGCAATCCCTTGATACCTGCATTCTGAATTGAGATCACAAATGGAGATGCAGCAGCACCTGAGTTTCCAAGTAATCTTGGGTCAGTGTAAGGAACATTGACACCAACAAGAGTCAAGGAGATAATGTAGAAAAGGGTGATTCTCCAGAAAACTTGCTTGGTAGCAGATGGTAAAGACTTTCTTGGGTTCTCAGTCTCTGCAGCTGCAAGCCCACAAAGTTCAGTACCACCAAAGGAAAATGCAGAGGTAACGAACACAGAACACACGCCCTTGAATCCTGCAGCAAATGCACCTGGATTGTGCCAGAATTGGCCACCAATGTAACCGCCCTTTGGACCACCACCACAGTTGATGACAATACCCAATACAATATACCCAAGGATAGCAATCACTTTCAAAATAGAAAAGACAAATTCAGCCTCACCGTAACCTCTAACACCAAATATATTGATGGCAACAATGACAACGTAGAAAATGGTAACCCAAGCCGCCGAATTAACTGTTGTGTTCCAGTAATCTATAGTGATAGCGGCTGCGACTAACTCCAATGGCAAGGTGACAACCCAAGCAATTGCATAATTCCAAGACATGCAAAAACCCCAAGCTGGAGAAATGAATCTAGTATTGTATTGAACAAATGAACCAGCAACTGGGAATGCAACACACAATTCACCTAGTGCTTGAACGGTACTGTACATCATTGCACCAGTTAAAATCCAAGCAATAATTAGAGCAGCAGGGCCACCAGTGGCCAATGCACTACCTGAACCGACGAAAAGACCTGTACCAATAGACCCGCCAATGGCAATCATTTGTAAATGTCTGTTCTTTAAGGATCTTTTCAAAGGAGATCTCGCAGAGATAATATTTGCTCTTTCAACGTCGGATAAGTCTGGGTCAATGTATCCCAGGTCGAGTGGTTTGAAACCATCGATGAAGTCTCGGAAAAACCCCCTGCTCTCGTACTCCTTGTCATATGGGTCAGTTGGAGTGGAGGTGTGACTATCATCTCCAATAGAATAGATGGATGTTTTGGTTTGATCTTTTTCTTCGCTCATCCTTGCGTTGTATGGACTATCGGAATGAAGGCCCTATTGGTTCCAGTAAATATAAGATGATACCAACGTGACGTTGTAATAGCAAAGATAGTTTATGTAGGATAGAGAGGGGTCTTTTTATATCTTTGGAAAAGTTACGGAAACGGTACTTATCCGCTAGTGTGGCTTGCGATCGAGGAGATAAGATTACATGGTATCAATGTTTGCGATAAGAAAACAGAACTTTAATATTCGTATAGTTCATGTCAATATGTAGCACCACAATTTGAGTGTCAAAATCTACATTTTCCAAGTGCAAGTATAAGACTTGTGTGGCGCTGTTATCTATATCCGGTGTCCTCGCTACCCGGAGTATCGAGATAAGGTCGAGCATATGGGAGCGCCAAGGTGATAACAACACCGTGCAGCAATATTGCCACAATGAGATTATGAAAAATGCCGGCATTCTGTGCCCCTCACCTCCAACCCCCAACAATAAAATTAAATGGCGGAAACTGCCACGGGTTCCCGATATATTGATATCGAGCTAGCTCTATCGAGAAATAATAGTGTACATAAGAGAAAAATGAGATGAGATGTCATGATCGATAAGATAAGAGTTCGGGGTTTGGTGCTCCCCGATCGACCTGGAGACTTTACAAAGCCATCTTCGAGGCTCACGTTGGCAGCTTAACGCTATATTGTCACTGCTTGTACAACTAAGATTGAGTAAACTCTTTATGTTTAAGCTCTGGCACTAAGATATTATTAAAGTGTGGCGCGAGGCGTGCGGCATACATGATAGCATCAGTAAACACCCTACACATATAAGTGAGAAGCATGCATAACAATGTCTGTCTAGCTGAGGGACTTGACATGCCTTTCAAACCCTTGAGCGTTGCGGTACCGTATCTTAGGGAATCAACGCTCCGGTTAGAACTTAGAAGTCAGAAGTCAGAAGTCAGAAGTCAGAAGTCTGTTATCTCATAAAATAGAGAACGTGCGTGTGATATCGAAATAGATTTTGTAATATTGATAAATTTCTTATCTCGAAGCTGCCTCCGTCCGCTTTAGGAAACACTTATCGCCTGCGGTAGTGTGTCGGGACCTTGAATTCCGCAGCCCGGCTATAGACCTAGAGCTAATGACATGCACCCAATCTTATAGACACCTTAATCTTATCTATAATTGATCCGAGAACGAGCTAGCTAGCTAACCAGCTAACTAGAGGTTTCCAGCCGGTTGCATGATAAGGAGATGCGCGCGGCATTAGCCGCTCATCAATTTAAGGAGGGGGTGCTTGGATGCCCTCGATTTCATCGATACGAGCATACAAAGTTTGTCGCCTGCGCCTGCGCTTGCGCTTGCATGCGCCACACACCTGAAAATCGATCGCTGCACGTGCACGTGACACGTGACGTTCGGGCTTAGATATAAATATGGACACCGGATCGACAGCTATATACGTGCAGTTGAATAAACCTATTCCCGATCTAATTTATAGTATATACGTTATAGCAGATCTTCAGGGTACCTCGAGACTCGAGACGGCTATATTAAATGATTAGTCTGCCACAATGAGACAGAGACTTTATCTAAAATTAGTCGCCGCATGTGTAGATAATATCCTCAAGATGTACAGCTTACGGACTCCAGTTGGCAACAAGCTGACATGTCTGTAAGTGAGGTTTATAGTTTATGGGGCACAGAGTTTGATTGTCTATATAGCAGGTCTGCAGTTTGCAGCGGCCATTTCCCTACACTGCAGTTGTCGTACACCTATCATTACGCTTGCTGTATCATGTACTTCATTTGGGGTATTTAGTGAACTGAGAAACGGATGGAATACACGTCAATGTTATTGGCCCTGACATTGGCTCCTCGGCGTGATGAGATCTAGTGCATTATTGCATTGTATATGAGTGATACATCTTTACACATCGTTATTTCATTTGTCCTCCTTGTCCATCTGTGCTTTCAATGCTTGCATCAAAAATCCAACATCCTCTTTGTTCAAATTGACGTTCTCCTCCTTCATGATATCTGAGAGTTTCACCATTTCAGCACGAACTTCTGCATCGGAGAGAAGCTTGATCTGTTGCATCAAAGAAGGTGGTTCATTGGTAACCTCCATCTTGCTAGCAATAACCAGTTGGATGCTCTTCAATTGTTGATGGATGTTTGGAGAGTTACGGATCTGTTCTTGGAAGGCTGCAAGCCTTTGCATGCGGGCAGCTTGTGGGTCCTCTGCTGCGAGTTTCACCGCAGAAGTGGTAAAACTTCTGGCGCTTCTAAGTGCCTGTCTTGCAATTCTGGAAAACATTGTGTGTGAGCCTGTGGGTATTGTTAAACTCTCTGCAAGTGCACTCTCAGCTACAGCTCTCCGAGGTGGTTCGCCCCCACTCACCTGTCACCAATCAGTTCAGTTCTGACTTGCGGTTAATCAAATTTCAAATTCCCATTTTTTTTTCTGACATTTGATACATGGGCGGAGATTCAAGTTTCAAGTTGCGAAATTTGCGCGGCAATTTGGCGAGACGTGACGGCAAGAAATGAATCGATGGAAGAAAAGAACATTACATAGAGCAGCATACAAATTTATTGATAATAGTATGGACACTCTTACTTCGCATAGAACAGTTTATTATTTTATAACAGTGACTACCCTAAAAATGTTATAGAATGTGCGTGAAATAAATAATTGAAAAAAGTGTGGCTAATATAGAAATAATATGGTATCCATGCTCAATAGAGGGTGTAAGACAGATTATGCCTTACAGAAGCCATCTTGTGTGTCTTCAACGGAGTAGACCCAATTGGACCAGTCATCCTTGATGTAATTACCACTAGGGGTGATCATAGACATTTGTAACACGGAGTCACCGTACCAATTGACTAGGACAACTCTGATAGGGTAGTAGTTACCTTCTGTCAAGTAAACGAAACCGCCAACCATTTCTTGGTCTTTAGCGAAAATCAATGCGGCATCATTGGTATCGTATGGAATGGTGTCTGGTTGACAACAGGAGAATGCATCATTTGTACCAATCCAAACCATGGAACCATCATCAGAGTAGTCAATGTTGAATTGATAAAGACCGGATTCTTTAGCATAGATGTAACCTGTCAATTGAGCAACGTAACCCTTCCATGAGACTAACTCTGCACCGTAAATGGTGTCAGTTTGCCATAAATATGCGTGAACAGAGAAGTTTGGGGAAGTGATGTTTGCACCGGTACCAATGACGGATTCGGTAGTGTAGTCGTTACCAAAGTAAGTTGCTTCTAAGAAACCGAAACAGTTGTCGTAAGTGTGGATAGTTGCGTGGAAACCTGGATACTTCTTCATGAGGTCTTCGTTCAAGGTACATCCGGTTGCTTGTGGAACTGTTTTACCCATTGAAGTGATAGTTGGCTGTGCGGCCTTGGTGGTGGAAGTCAGTTGTTCAATTGGAACAGATTCCTGGTTGATGACAACAGCGACAGGCGTAGCAACACCATTAACAGTGGTAATGGCAGTACCGACAGATGTAGTTGCGAAGGTGTTTCTCAAGCTTTCGGTAACCGTGGAAGCTGGAGCAGAGTAGTAAACTTGCTCAACCAAAAGAGTTTGACCCTCAGATTCGGTTGGATAATAGGTGGTTGATGGAGTCGCATATTCGTCACCGAAAGCAATAGTGGAAGAAGTCTTGATGATTTGACCATATTGAGCAGAGATACAAGCCTCCACATCCTTCTTGTCAAAGTTGATGACAGTGTCCTCAAAGTTGGTGATGACCTGACCACTTGGGGTCACGATCTCAAATTGGAAAACAGCGTTGAAGTAAATGTTGATGTAGTTGGTTCTCATTGGGTACATTGCTCCTTCATCAAGGTAAATGTAAGAAGAGTATGCATTACCAGCACCTCTAACACCGAGCAAAAGATCATCATAGGTGTTGCCAAGAGAGGTTTGGGAGCAAGTATCGAATGCACCTGCACCTAACCAGATCCACCCACCATCGTTGACGTTATTAATTCTAACATTGTAAAGACCTGATTCTGGTGCAACAAAGTAACCCTTTAACTCAACATTGACATTGTACATATTTATGTTAAGCATATCGTAAATACTTTCATGTCTTGGCTGCCAGCCATAGCTGAAATTTGGCTCGGTGACACCGGTGATAGAAGTAAATGGAGCCTGAAGTGCATAGTTCCCTGCAACGTAATCATCACTGAAGTATCTGATTAAGTCTGCTTCTGGGTATTCAAAGAATCTTGCATTGAAACCTTTAGAGTAGGTTGCAACGCCAATGTAAGCACCAGTACCAATAGCGGTGGTATCGTAAACGTTTTGGGCAGCATGGGTACCACCAACAAGCGCAAGAGCAACAGAAATGAGTGTGGCAATGTTTTTGAACATTTTAGTGGGGAGGTTGTCTTAGCTTGTTGATAAAGAAAGAAAAGATAACTTTGAATTTCTTAATAGTTTCATATAACTTTTGTAAGATTCTGCCATGTTTTGGGCGGAATAGGTGCCTTTATATAAAGATTTAAGGAACCAAAAATATATGCCGGTACACGCGTGAATTGAATGTCTGATTTAACGGTATATCATTATTACTGGACCTTAATGTGCGTGCTGCTCAAAGCGGGTAAGAAGCTGGAGTACAATACTTACAATTAAGGGGAAACGCGGTTCGGATATGTGTATATATAGCTGGAGCTGTGACAACATGTCGAATTATAGATATGCATATGCACACTAACTACTGATATACTTATAACAGATTTTGCATACTTATTATATAGCTATAGGTTTAACTTAAATAGGCAATTCAGATCTCCTGGAAAGCTGACTCGTTGCTATAGTGACTTGCTTTTTCGAGCTACGTCACTGGGTATATCATTAAATCGATCATTTTACGGGCAAGTCAACTTTCTTGCAGCTCTCTGCAAATATCAATTGAGCTTAGCTGCTGCATCTCAAGCAGTGCGTTGCCACAGACATGCAGTATACACACCTCAAGGTGACCCTTTAGCTTGCTATGTGATGCTGTTCACAACCCTATACGTCTGATTCGTAACTAGGGCGACGTGTTGATGTACACAGAATTAGTTCCAGGAACGGCGCTAAATGTTTATGTCCGCGACCGCGCATCTCTGCAGCATGCAGATCAAACAGCTTTTCAACATGCATGCAGTTAACAATCCGTCGCTTGCATGCATATGCATATGCAAGCTATTTAGCTGGGCGAATTGGAGATCTCTGCTAGAGCTAGAGCTAGCTAGCTAGAGCTGTACTATACATTTAATTATAGCTCTCTAGCTCGTGCAATTTATTTGATTGTGCGTGCCTCTTAAATTACGGCTCGCCCGGGGCGCGTCTCTATATATAGCTGGTGAATTGGAGCGTCATACTCAGATATAGACTATACAAGTAATATTTAAGGTAATTGGCCAGTGAGCTTGGGCTAAACTATGTGCTTGTGATAGCCCAATTTGAGCGTGTCCGTACGTTTAGATGTAGTTGCTATTGAACTGAGATGCTCTTTGATATACACCTTGATTCCCCTCCCAAAAGTAATAATATTTTGCTACATTTTGAAGCAGTTAATAACAAGCCAATTGGACTGGCTTTTACATCACATGCATTGCAAACGTAACAACGCCATTTTAAATGTTGCTTATATGCTAGGATGACGAACTGAATTCTTGTTTCTGAATCAGCACATTCTCACTCATTTTGGAGTCTAAATGCAAGAAAACAGGAAGCGGCTTGCTCCCGTGGCTGAGCAATATGTATGCTGCAAAATATTGTTTATATCCATCCAGTATGTTCAGCTACCAATTCCCCAAAATACCCTTATTGTAATAAATATCTTGCATATGATATTAACATAAGATTCGAACCAACTGTTATGCCTTTAAACGCTATATTGAATCTATGATAATCGTGCTCTTTACAGCGTCTTTATTCATGTAAATCTATATGCTAGCATAGTATATATACTCTATCCCAAAGGAGAAAATCCATCTATGAGAACTTGAAAAGGGTTGGTATGGACTTAAGGTAATTACGATCAAACCGAGAGAGGTGTATGTGACCTTGGGTGCGCAGCTTCAGTAAATGCGACCTTGGAACTAAAAAGTATCCTCACCTTGCTAACTCATGTTCTACGTCAAACCTCAATTAGTAAACGGAAGCCAACACAGAGTCGCTTTTTCCCGATGACGTTCGTTCATCCAGATCAACCACATTTCAAAAAAATGACCCCACAAACATTATAAGTGGACAAAAACTGGCAACGTTTGCAGTATTTGTTCAATATTATGAACCTTCCAAAGAGGCTACATGGGTTTCTTGGACGCGTATCAAAAGTACGTTACATGAAGGTTTTTTAGTTTGATTGATTTTCCAACTTCATAGGAAATGTTTCCTACCCAGATCCCCTACTCACTTTGTTGTGCACATGGTTGCTAGCCATGAATGGCATCCCGCTTTCTGTGGCATTTACAAGTGGCATTGCAAATTCCCCTGAAAAGGCTGATCCTTATCACTTCAGCAGTGTGCAAATTCTGGTCTTCTGAGTGTTAGTGGTGCCTGATGTTGTATACCATAGCCTGACTCTATGGAACAGTATCAAAGCAGTACCTTTGAGGTATGGAAGATATATGTTATACATGTGATCGCAAATTAAAATTAGTTAAATGCATAACAATTTGCTACGTAGTTACTTTGTATCCCCAAAAAGTAACTTCCAGGGCGCGTACCCAGTAACTTTTAGCAGAAGCTACCCAGTAATTTTTAGTGGGACACCCAGTTTAAGAAGTCTTCAATACCCCCCACTATGGGCGCGCACAACCTCCCATGGATCCTCGCAGCAGATCAGGTCAGAAAAATTCGCCAATATTTTCTTCGCCAACTATTCTGACGAGTCGAGTATACGCGGTAAGAGACGGCCGAAAGCTGCAGAAAAATGATATAGTAAATTTCGTTAACCCCCTCTTCGACTATAAACAGTATATAATACGGTGGGCCATGTACATATATTATATATATGAGGGAAATTATATTGAATTATCGATTACATGCGGTATATTTACATACATAAATACGAGATATCGGGGGAAGGTCGAGCTAGAACTGCTTGCGTACTCGCTGGGCATTAACGAAGAACATCCAGTAAACTCCAGAGGGGACTTACTAATTCTAGAAGCCTACAATATTGTGAGCCTGTCCTACTAGGCGCGAAATTTACTGGGCTCGTCCACACTGGCCGTACCAGCGTCCCCAGTGGAGGACATTTTGAATGAGAATACCAATTTACATGCTGGCTGAGTCGCTTCAAAGGCCACAAATTTATCCATGATCGGCAGTTTAAATATATCTCTGAGCTTGATGGGACATGTGTGAGCGTGTAAATTTTAGTTTGACATATCTCTGTCCAACGCAAATTGTGCGTTCAAGTATACACAGTCCGTTTCTTTAGAAGCCAAATCTAATTAGAAAAGATGGATGATAACCACTTCAAGTAGTACTCGGTACCTTTTCAGTGGGTGCTGGTTGCTGGTACATTTTTCAGACGCGCCTAATTTCTTACCTTATATAGGCCAGAATATACTGGACAAGTGGAAAATGTGCTAACTCCCAATGGAAATTTACTCAAATTACTGGAGAAATGTACTGGGAACTACGTTACTTAGCACAACGTGGCCATCTAAAAAAAGAACTGTACATGGCTTGCAAATGGTGGTGCAATTTGTCCGATCAACATCCGGAACCCCGGCAATATATTGATAAATATTGTAAATATCTCTCAACAAATTGTCAGTACGCGTGTGGACCGCTATATTCAAATACCGCCGGCTCGAGGATCGAGCAAATTTATACGCGCATGAATACAAATTGCCAGAGAATTTTATAAAAATGCACACATAATATGCAGGGTCCCTAGCTATATATCTAGCTCTAGATATAGATCATGTACATGTGCATATAAGCTATATTTGACTGTCATAATGTGCACGCATGCACACTAATTAATGTTTATAGATACATGCACATGCGTATATATTGATCTAGCGATACATGCATATTATTAAATATTACGTTCGAAATTAGCCTGACTCAACATGCATATTGACTAAATCCCGAGCCATATATAGCTGGAGCTATTACCGGGGTTAGAAATATATAGATGATGACCCCGGTGTGAAGTCATTAAACTTAAATGTGCTATATAGCTTACATCAGTATTCAACTCACGGTCATTTTTTTCTTATTTCGTTTATATATATGTATAGCTAGTCTGCATCCTAAATTAGAAAAGTTTGGCAATGACCGACTCAAATTTAAACCAATTTGTACTGGCTCGTACATGCATGTGTGTGTCCATGCGTCGCGTGCATTCGATTATTTTCAATGGGGCCGAAGCTTATATTCTATACCTGCATGCAATGAGGCATCTCACAAAATACAGGTTTTACCGGTAGCTCTAGAGAGAGTAATTCTCGCCGCTGATGCACCGGGAGACAAGGCCCATTGTGCGGAAGTTATATGCAACCTGGAGGAGATCTCAGATCAAAAATAATCCAATTCGTGCCACATGTGCATATGTTAAAGCAATTTGGTTTGGTCGTTAGGGGCGTCTCTCAAACTTCCTTTGAACGCTGCGAGATATATATATAGGAAATGGGCTACATATATGGTGGGCTGAACTAGTTCGATGCAGGTCTGTGGACACATGGACAATATTGTTAATTCGATTTTAGTATGAATATAATATTATAAGAATACGTACAATTGCGAGCTGTAAACTGCAGTCAGAAGCCGCTTATATATGTAGCTAGATATTTAAAGCGAAGTTTTTGGTAGAAATAATCAGATCCAAATATGCCAGTTATAGCTGCCGCCATATATAAATGAGCTGGCGTATATACATGTATGCGTGTGCATCAAATTTGCCGAATTCTTGCAGGTGCGAATTGCCAACTTTTAACGTGTGAAGTTTAGTGTTGTAGTTCAGTTTGTGTCTATATAAGATCCGATTCCCCCACTCAACTCTGGGGTCTATTTTAGATGTCGTGTTAGGTTCAAAGCTCGAATAATCTTTCACCTACGTATAAAAAGTGTACCTGCTACATGATCTATTCACCAACTCCACACACTATCTAAAATAATTATGTTGTACAGCTCCGATCACTCTTTCAATACACAGCAGTTGCAAAATCACTCAAGGCCCCTTTTATCCACATTGCAGACACCCCCCAACTCAAAAGAGTCATTTTCCAACTATTACAAGACATCACCAACTGTGGAACATAGCTCTAGCTTTCCCTCCAGAAGTGTAGTTCCCAGTACCGGTTATATCATTTCTACTCCGATGTCTCAATCCACGTCGCATTCTTCAACTCTTGACACCGCAGCATCGAACATCGATCCCAATGGGGAGCAAGTAGCAGCAGCATGGTCAAATGTGCAATACACATCAAATCCAGGATATGGCAAGTGCCCCTCTTACACCTCCCAGAGGCAAAATCCAGAGTACGAATCAACCTATCAGAAAGGCACAGGTAGCAGCACCTCCCATGTTACATTCGAGCATGGCACAAATATCAACACATCGTCACCATATGGGTATCATCATCAAAGTTCCAAGCCTAATGGCTACCAGCAACCACAGTATCAATCACAGGCTCACTACCCTGCGTACCCAGGTCTGTACCAGATGAGTCCATTGTCACCATCTCCCCAGTATCAGATGTTTCCCCCAACACCAAATTTGACTGCCTTACAAACACAACCTCAACAGAATCTATGGCACCAGCACCAGCATGGGCAACAAATACCAGAAACACAATACCGTCCTTTCGTTGCTTCCAGTACAGCTGAACCATCATGTCATACAAATGCCAACAATAACAGCAAATCTAATATTTACGCTAATGTTGGAACAGCTAATTCAACGCAGTTAGTACAACCGCTGAGTGATATTTCCACATTAGTGCCAATTCCAGGGTACATGGCGTATCACCACCCCCTAATCCCTATTATTCCTTCTGCGTCAGGAAACACCGGGAAATACCATCAACATAGACAGATGCAAATGCATATGCAACAAAATATGAACGTACAAATACCACAACAGCACTCAATGCATTTACAGAATCCAGTTTCCTTGAAAACTCTACCTGTGTCAATGGCACGCGTCCATAGCAATAGCAATGAATCGATAGCTTCCGACATTGCGATTGAAGAGAATGATAAGGATGAATTAATTGAAACACGCCGTATGGCATTTGGATCACCAACGTGGAGCGCGAAAGACGATGAACTGCTACGCTATCTGAAGGAGGTTGAGAAGATTGGTTGGAGAGATATCTCCATGTATTTCCCCTCAAGAACCATCAACGCTTGTCAATTTAGATGGAGAAGACTTATTCTGAAAGAGGAGAATAGAAAGAAGAGAGAAGACCGGAAAAATAAGATCAGGGAAAAACTAGCAAACGGTGACTTGGACCTAGGCAGTGAGATTGAAAAACAGGAAAAGGCAGAGGAGGTATAGATTCAGCGGTAACGGAGATGACGAGCTAGTTAATGAGTCAATTGAATAGAGCACAAAACCTCTCGGAATGTTCAAGATCGACATGGATTTTCTCGAACGATCTAAGTGTGCACACATGGCGTTATATAGATTTATAGACAATATATAGCGCCTCGAGAATAAACACGTAACATGAGAGGCCTCACAACGATCACCGCACCCATATTTTAGGTGACCGATTGATCGTCGCAAGGTACTCGCTCGGCGATAAGCTGGCGAACTATATCCGGCTGCTTTTAATACACGGCCATAATCTTTAGAACATACCATTAATATCTCGCAAGCTTTCGCTTGCATTATAGTGGCACAATTTGAGCTCAATTTATTGTACCGATCACTCGACAGTTCATGCTCTAGGTATATGCTACATATATATGCACCAGCTTGTACTGTAGGCATTATTAAGGAAGATAATATTAAAGCATGCACCCACATGCATGGACATGTGGGACGTCCTTCGTGCATCCCATATACATGGTCACAAAATGCCGAACTCATAGCAACGCGACGCGCCATGACGTACATAACATAAATTCGTTCTGCTCGTACCGTATCTCGAAGTCATATAGTCACAGTTTGTGCACATTCGGCGGTAGCAGATGTAGGATGAATAGCTCAATCAACTTCTGAGTAAGCAGCTTACATTCCTCAAGTACTTGAGTATAAGACGTGCAAGGCTACTTTATACCACAGTTCGGGAAATAGTGATGGATCAACTTTTGCGTATCGTTAAGATAAATTGATCTAATTACGCGAGTTCGTCAACCCTAGTATTGAACATATATATAGGGAGCGCTGCAGGTAACATAAAAATTCGTACGACTGCTATCAAATTCATTATATAAGCTGCACACGGTTTTTAGTGGACTTCATATGCACTAGTGTTATACGACTTACTAATCTGTTTGCAATATACCGCCCCGGGGTGTGAATAGTTCGTCAATGACTACGCGTACCGGATATTTATATAAGATCAGAATACACAGCGCGCTCTCTAGGGACAGGTAAAAATATATGCCTGCATGTACAGCTCGGGAAGTTGAGCTAAGACACGTATAAGTTGCAACAATTACTTGTAATCTGCTATAGATGGCCGTCAGTAGTTTTAGCAGATCACTACCTCGAATCGATACAACATTCGTACCGTTCCAAATGCCAGAAATCCCGCTACGACGAGCGGCAAACTAGCATGCGATAGGCTATCTGAGTGCAGTTGTCACAAAACCAGTATGCACTTTCTATTGACTACATGCTATATATAAGCCTCCCAGTGTACTTGGACATGCTGACCGTTGATATATGTACGAAGCTTGTCTTTCATGACTTTTCTGCTCCCAAAATATGGAATATATCTTTACGCCCGGAGTTATTTTATTGAATGGCCTCAACTCTATCAGCCATCGGTGGATTTTTCAGGCACTCTTTTCCTGTCTACAAAAGCAACGTCGACAAAGTGTCAAAAGTTCAGACGGTAAGCTGCCGAATACATACATATATGTTGTGCATGGAAGGCCCGTATCGACTGGGAAGTGTTAGAGAACATCGACGTGTCCTTCAGCAAGCAAAATGGAATAGCGCATTATAAGTGGAAACTCCGGAACTAAATTCCCGCTACCCGATGATCCCAGCAATTCCGATTTCCACAGTTCGATGGAGGCTGGGAGTGCCATTTGTCACGTTGCAGCCATGCCATAATCGGCAACGGTGACATATGGCTGCACAATGGACTTGGCTGAGTATACCGACAACTAGAACAGAGGTTGCATTTGCCATTGAGCCTCGTCAGTCCTGAATACTGTTCATATCTTAGGGAAATCAAACAATGTTAGACTTCTCTTACCCCACAACTTCATACGAACCATTCTGGGGCCCTCCCTCGGCCACTATCGACTGGTGTGAAGAGAACTATCTATTCACGCCGTATATTGCAGAAGTTGTCAATGCGTTCACCAATGTTGGTTTCGTTCTCTTGGCGACTCATCATATCTATTCAACTTTCAAAAATAAGCTCGGCTGGATGTACATCTTCATCTCACTGGGGTTTGCATCCGTTGGTCTTGGATCTTTCATGTTTCATTCAACTTTACTTTATGAACATCAGATGATGGATGAATTACCCATGGTATGGGTCACCGCCATTCCATTTGGTTATCTATATGGATGGAAGAAGGGACAACCTTGGGAATTTTGCTGGAATGCCGGTTCTCTTTTGGTTACGTCATTATTCACTTACATTTACATCTTTGTCTACAGAAACCCTGCCTTTCATCAAATATTCTATGCAGCTTTGAACTTCGCACTCATCTATAAAAGTGTGAAAACTATTGAGCAAGTTGTTCCCAACAAGGAAAGCAGAAAATCGTTATATATGCTCTTGATTTTGTCATTGTCACTATTCGGCTTTGGTTTCTTAATCTGGAATCTGGACAACATTTATTGTTCTAATATCAGATCCTGGAGAAGAGAGATTTTGGGATGGCCTTTCGGAATCCTCTTAGAGGGGCATGGCTGGTGGCACGTGTTCACAGGATTAGGGATCTACTATTTCATCCTCTACAACATGATCCTGTCAACTTATATGACTAATGAACGCGATCAATTCACCATTAAAAGAAGATTATTCCTATTCGAATTGGAGCGGAACAAGGTGAAAACTCATTGAATCCGTCAATCGCGATTGTGCTGTTGCATTATCGTATGTGCATATCGGATATTGTTCTCCAAGATTTTCCATGCCGTTCGATCCTTCTCTGGCATAGATCCACCCAATTGCTCATTAGCTTCTTCGAATATTTTTTGAAATTGGTTGAACCCCGTTTCATACCAGTTCTCTCTATAGCATTTTTCAACATAGATTCCATACACTTTACTGAGTTCAATCAAGAATGCAATTGGTAGAGGTTCCTTCGAATTAACACATGCATCCAATAATTCTTTTGAGTTCTCAATCACTTTTCTGGTAACTCTGATAACATCTTCAGAAGCTGTGCCCTTGAAATAAAACAAGTAAGGCAAATAGAATTGAATCAATGCTGTCTTGAACTCTGCTGGAAAATCATTGTAGTCTTCATGAGTGTTGAAAGAGTCAACTATTCCAATTATGTAACATTTCTTTTCGTTGTCTTCAGCCGATGCAAAGACCTTGCTGAGAAACTTCAATTGTAGAATCACGACGTCCTTGTTCACTTGCAATGTAGTTGCGTTTATCAACTTCTTCAACTTCTTGCCGTAATTCTCCAATACATCTCTTGGAATATCGTTGAGTAAATCAATTGGTGCCTTATTAAACAAGGCAATACTTTGTAGCTCCCATGGATTCTTGAGATCCATTGCTGGATAAACAACACCAAAATACGTCCTCATTAATTGAACAAAATCAACTTTTCCCATGAACTCCCTCATCAATTGTTCGTTTAGTATCTCGTTTGATAATAGTAGCAACGACATCCCCACATGCTCATTAATTTCGAATGTGCCATTGTCGCCATCGAATAGCAGAGCCAAGAACTTCCATAGAAATGAGGGAGAGTCCATTTTAAAGTCATACGTTGCATTAAGTAATACCTTTTCATCTGCAGAATCGTTTACACTTTGGTATAGCTCCATAAAGTTTCGTTCCTTGGTTATGGAATCGGTTCCTTTAGGGTGAACAATCTTGGAATATGCAAGCATAACGGTGTCTGCTTGCTCGACATCTTCCTGAATGTCCTCCGATAGTGCTTCTCTCTTGAACTTCTGCAGTAATTTCATGAGCAGCATGAATTGTGCTAGACTGCAGCTGGTAAGGATCGTTGAGTATGCCTCCAAAAGATCCATGATTACGGTCTCGTTAATCTCCGTCAAACTCTGCGCGTACTTGTCACTGATAATTAAAACATCATCTAATCCTCTCTGACAAAACTCTTGATCTATTGCCTCAGGGTTTGTAGTAATGATATTAGTTATTAAGATTAGTTGGTAGTCGACAAGGATCTCATAATTCTTGGTAATTTCATTTGGAACAATGGGGAATACGTCCTTCATCAAATTGTACACAAATTGGGCATTATCTGGAACATCTGCAACATAGTTCACTAGTACTCGCAAAGCTTGCTTCGTAAGTTCGGAACCTGCCTCTGAATCATACTGAAGTATAGATTTCTGCAGACATTCGTAGACTTGGTGTATCGTCTGCTGGGGTATATGGAGTCTTTTCGATTTCTCTCTCAATGATTTTGCAAGATCGTCTAGCTCTTCACATGTGAAAGTCGAGTCTGAATTTGCACTCATAATATATAGTGAATTAGAGAAATCTTGATTTGAATCATAGAGGAAGGTGGATAGCAACAGGAGAAGTCGATACATGTTGACATGCACAGACAGAGAAATGTCAAAGGCGTGAACGCACGCGGCTTGAAAAATTGAAAGTTGGAGGTTTAGAATTTAGAACTTTACACTTGAGTTCCAGCTAGCTAAGTGCGTGTAACGCTAATGTTTATTGTTTATATGATGTTAGTTATACAATCGTGCGCTATTCTACAACCAAAGCTAGTGCTTGCCTTGGGATCGTCCATTATTCCCTGCTGATTTTCACCTCTCTGTACCAGCCCTCTCCGACATCTTCACCTCTAGTTCCAACTTCTCTGTCGATATGACCTTCGACGATAGCATCATTAAGCCAGTAATGGTTTGATAATCCAGCAGCATCGAGACGGTATTTCGGATCTAGCACAAGCATCCCCTTTAAAAAGTCTGCAATTTCCAAACTATCCTGCTCACTAAATTTGTACTTCTCCAAAAGGACACTCACCAATGGCCAAGGTTTCAAGTTTTGTATACGACGCAATGTCTTCAAGTCTGAATGGAAGTAATGACGTCCGTACTGACTATCTTGTATCATATGAGATGGGATATCTCCCGATAGTTCCATTATTTGAGCCAGATGATCATCATTTTTACTGAATGATTTACCTTCAGTTGGTTCGAAAAGGAAATCACCTGTTAAGAGCTCAAACACGAGACAACCAACTGACCATATATCTGCGGAACATCCCCATTCCCCTCCTAGAATCACTTCAGGGCTTCTATATTGCCGTGTTTGGATGTCATTGGTAAAATGCTTATAGATCCAGCAGGCATTGCCCAAATCTGCTATTTTGACGTTGATTATATCGTCATCGACAATCTCTTCTGCACTTGGAGGTTCGTAATCGAACAAACTTTTTTCCGTTTCTTTGTGTTTCTCCACAATGGTTTTGATGTCTTTGTATGACATCCTACTAGGCAAGTCCATGGATGATACCAGTGAATTGGAAAGTGGTGATTCTTCAGCGCGTGAAATGGGGATTGGTATTTGATTACCGCTTGAAAGTTCTTGTTCTTTATTTCCAGCACCAGTACCTGCAAAACTATTGGCTGAGAGAGGAGAATTGTAGAATGAGTTTTGATGAGAACGTAATGGAGATGGTAGCGGTTGAGAGCTACAAACAATAGAGTTGGTCCTCTTTTTGCCATATCTAGTTTTACCAAATGACATTGTTCGAGCCCTAGCAAGGTTAGTGAAACTTTTGGTGTCGATGCTTCCATTACCGTTCGATAAATATCTACTTGATATTTTCTTGAGTATTTGACGTTCCCATTGCGTTTCTTCGAGGTAATTTAGAAGTTGCTCAACTTGATGAATACCAATCAATATATTCTCCGGTTTGATATCGGTGTGAATGATACCACATTTTCGGTGTAGGAAATCCATTGCCAATAATATTTCTTTGGAGATTTGCTTGACAAACATGATGGGCAATCCCTTATGTTTGTATCTTTTGATCAATCCTAGCAAACTTTCACCTAACACTTCGAATACAATACAAATGTGGACACCATTGACGCCGGTGTGGTCAAAGTAATCGAGTAGTTTGATCAAATACTGATGACCGGGATGATCTTTGTCTGTCATGTTTATTTTCGTCAACAACTTAATTTCATCCACTGCAGTCTCTCTGTATCCTTGAGCACTCCTCACGATCTTCATGGCAACGTGAATGTTCTTGACGGTATCCTTCGCTAGCCAAACAGTAGAGAAATGGCCCCATCCAAGTTTTCTCACTAGCACATAACGATCATCCTTGTACGTTTCACCAATATATGCCGGATGGTACCCACCTTCTTTATAATCTTCGGGGTCTTCTTCGATGGACTTTTTTTTAGTTCCATCACCATTTTCATCTTCATCGTCATCATCATCATCATCGTCATCATCTGCAATCATTGACAAGTCAATGACGTGGACATCTGCTGAATCGTAAGTAGATACAGAACCAGATTCAAACTTCTCGTCTCTATCGCCTCCAATATCAAACGCCACTTCGTGGTTGGTATTGGTTCCCTGTGTAAGCTTTTGCTGTAAGCTATTCATCAACTTATTATGTAGCACTTCGTCCACATCTGCACCGGTACTAGCACCAGCACCATCACCAATACTGGTACTCACATTTCCACTATCCTTTACGAACGCAACAGCACCATTATCGATTCCAATGGATTCTGAATGGACCATTGTTTCAGAGACTTCTGCAAATGGTTCCACAGTGGATGTGACGACACTCAATCCCATTGGTTTCTTTGCACTGTGATGTGTTTTCACCATTACTGGAACGGGTGGTGTCTTCCCCTTTCCCATAAGAAGAGGATGAGAAAGATTAACACTATGTGATAGTGATCCACCCAATTTTCTATCCACTTCTGCATTAATCATCTCTTCATCTGCAAGAGCTATAGAAGATCCAGGAACTGACTGTTGTGATGACTCTGAATGATTCAGAAATGCAATTGAGAGTTTAGAAGGTTGATTGACATTAGTCGTTTGTGGTATTGCAGCTTTTGAAACAAGCCCCGATAAACCAGAGAGACCCGATAGCCCAGATAATGAATTTTTGAGCTTCTGTTTAGTGGTTGTTGTAGTATTGTTCGTGTTCGTAGTGTCTTTTGTCTTATTAAATTCTGTATTTATATGGTCATCGCCGTGCAATTGTCTCTGGTTCCCCACAACCTTTTGATTTCGACTATTACTGATGTCATCATTGTTTGTTCGCCCTTGTTCGTTGCCCTTTTGTCGAGCACTCATTCTCCCACAATACTGCTTATGATTGTAAAGTTATGTGTGGGTGGGTATGCGTGTCTATTTATTCGTGCGTGTTTGTCTATCTGTATGTGTATGTGGGGTCTCCATACAATTACGTAGCAGTTAGAGATACAAAAGATACAGGTGACAACGTGCAGAGAAAAGAAACGGAACGAAATGCGAAAAACGAAAAATGGAAAAGTGAAAAAGTGAAATGCGTGGGCCGTGGGCCGACAAGCGACCAGCATCGTAGTTGGTGGTGGGGTTTAGAAAGTACGTAAGTATTCGATTATAAGAAAAGTGGTTGGATTTAAACAAGATACATTAGAGCACGTCATCGTCAGATTTATTTCATTTCAGAGTCACCGTCGGCATCCTTCTTTCTGTTGGCAGCAATCTTAGCAAAAATATCTGCAGCAGCGGAAGCTTCCTTCTTGGAATTCTTTTGTGCCTTGAGTTCAGCTTGCTTGGAGTTGTATCTACCCTTGATCAAGTTACCGATAGCTGCAAGTTCTTCGTACTTAGCAACGTACTTACCCTTTGTGGAATCGTAACCATCATCGTAAAGCCATTCTTCGGTATCCATGAGCATCTTAGAGAGCTTTTCCTTCTCTTCTTCACTTGCAAAATCCTTGTATTCTTCCTCGAGTTTACCTCTGAGTGTGTAGATGTATTCTTCAAGTGCATTCTTCTTTTCTTCGGTTTCTGCAACGAGCTTATCTGCTGCAATCATCTTGAATTCCTTTTCGGTGAATTCGTTAAGGATGGTTGCTGGCAGAGTTTGACCAAAGTATTGAACGTTCAAGTCCTTGACCTTGACAACTCTCTTAACAATCTTATATTCTGGTTCCTTGACTTCAGCTTCTGCATTTTCACCTTCTGCAGCTTCACCTTCCTTCTTCTCTTCTTCTGGAGTTTCAACTAATTCCTTGAATTCCTTCTCAGCGTGAATGGAAGCATCTTCAATGGTGTAGAAACCGGATGGATCTTGTCTGACCTTGATCTTACAAGTTGCAACGTCTTCACCCTCTGGGACTTCGACACCGCTAATGGTCCACTTAGCAATCAATTCGTTGGTTGCTGCTGGTAATTCTTCAACATTGGTATATTTAGCTTCAATTTCGAAATCCTTAGTTCTGTAAAGAGTGATGAGCTTGGTAGATGGGTAAGAGGAACCCTTTTGGAAAACTTCCAAGTGATCAGTCTCTTCTTGTCCTTGTTCCCAAGAGTAAGTGACGGAATGTAAATTGATATCTTCGAACTTGAATGGCTTAACTCTCAAAGTTGGAGAGTGCATTGCACAAATGAATGCAGCACCCTTAGCGATGGATTCATCTTGATTAAGAGTGGTGGAGAATTGCTTACCAAAAACTTCGGTAATTTGGTTCTTCAAACATGGGATTCTAGTAGTACCACCAATGAGTTCGATAGAGTCAATGTCGGAAGTGGAGAGACCTGCAATCTTAAGTGCGTCGTTGACTGGGTTTCCTGCTCTCTTCAATAATGGTT
Organism: Pichia sp. P7020A; assembly: GCA_025531525.1. Taxonomy (NCBI): domain Eukaryota; kingdom Fungi; phylum Ascomycota; class Pichiomycetes; order Pichiales; family Pichiaceae; genus Pichia; species Pichia sp. P7020A. The sequence goes on along the minus strand of JAMYHI010000037.1, from coordinate 16,772 downwards.
GAACGAGCTCTTCGAGATCTTCTCTAGTCATTTGAGAGGAGACATCGACATCATTCATAACGGATTCAATGTTAATTGGTGCTGCAGTGTTTGCAGATAAAACCTTCTTCAACTTTTCAGAAGCTGCAAGGACTCTGGAGTATGCCTTTGGGTTAGTTCTAATATCAATCTTGAACTTCTCCTTGAATTCATCTGCAAAGTGTTCAGTGATAGCTCTGTCAAAGTCTCTACCACCAAAGTGCTTGTCGTAACCGGTACCGAGGACCTTCATCTCACCCTTCTTGATTGCCGCAATGGTACAAGTGTAAGAGGAGTGACCAATGTCAATGAAAGCAATCTTCTTTGGCTCATCTTCTGGTAAATCGGTCTTGAAGACACCGTAACCGACAGCAGCAGCAGTGACTTCGTTGACGATTCTGACAGGGTTCAAGTTAGCAATCTTACAAGCATCTGCAGCAGCTCTTCTTTGAGTTTCCGTGTACCAGACTGGAACAGCAAGACAGACATCCTTGATGGTGGACTTAGTTTCCTTTTCAGTGGAGAGCTTGAGCTTGTTCAAGTACATTGCAGCAAGTTGCAAAGAAGTGAATTCATGTTGTTCACCTTGGTATCTGACCTTTGCAACAGTCTCTGCTTGTTCATTAGCTGCAAGTGGAGCAGTGGAATATTGTTGTTCAATGGAGAGATCTGGAGAGTTGGCATTGAGACCAAGCAGTCTCTTCAAACCGGTGACAGTGTTCTTCAAGTTGGAAGTTTGTTGAGTCTTACCGGATTCACCGATAGCTCTTGCCTTTTGGCCGAAACCAACAATAGTTGGGGTGGCTCTGTTGGAGACTTCGTTAACGACAACGTCGATACCTCTGTTACGCGCAACGGCGATAACAGTGCTGTTGTTTCCGAGATCGACACCGAATGGAGTGGACATTGTGATGTTTTTGTTGTTGGTGGTTGGTGTGTGAGTGGTTCCCTACCTCTTCTCTGTCACTTCCCGGAGAAGAACGCCACCGCTCCGCTGCAGCCGGTCTGAAATGGTGGTCCGCTCGTCGTGTCCTCTCTCTTTCTATTTGAAAATTTTCACTTTTCAATGGACGCTTTTCGCATTTTCGCTTTTCGCTGGCGTCTTCGAGAAGCTTCCACGGGGTGGAGGGGGCGTTTGGGCGTTGGCTGTTGGGCGTCTGAGGGACAGCGGTCCGGTCCGGGCGGGACTGGGGGTTGACTGCGCTACGGAATCAACATAGCCAGAGCAGCTGTTGACGGGTTACATGACGTCTCTTCAACGGGGTGCGCAGCTTCACAGAGCGTCCCACAGTACTTGTCCGAAGAATCACGGAAAAAAGGGGGTATCATCGGGGGCGAGTCTATTTTCTCGAGCGATTAGATTAGATTAGATTAGATCAACGTAAGTTACACGCTACACGCTACGTTACGCTATGGGAACACGAGTTGCTCTGTGTTCTTCCCCTGCATCGCACTCACGGCGACGCCTCTGTCGTGCGCTGCTCTCACAGCAGCCAGCGTGACGTGCACGGCGACATTGGCCATCTTAGCTCCGTTGGCCAACTTCTCGGCGTCAGTAGCGGCGGCGGCGCAACCTAGTGTAAGCACACCGGATGCAACATCCTCAGCACTCACGTGTTGGCCCATGTATCCTCTGTTTTCAATAGGGAAACGGCGTATAGCCTCCGGCAACTGTGACGTCGTCGTATCCTCCCCCTGTTCGGGGAATCCATGTGTGAGCGACACCAGCAAATATTCAACGGGGAATGCCGGTGCTGCACTCGTACGTTCAACGAGACCATATTCATTGACGCGTTGGAAGAACACGTCAGGTACGTACCGTTCATCATTGGTCTCCCTTAACATCATCTGGTTAGGGTGTGTAGCTGCACAGATGATATTTGCCCTCACGAGCGCTTCTGCTGCCTCGCTCGTCTGATATGCACTTATATCAATCTCTCCGCTGGGATTGCCACTGATAATGCATGTCACGAACCTACTGCTGAATGATCCCGTCTCACTCCATTTGCACTTATGTGCGTATTTTAACTGCCATTTCGAGGCAAATACAATCTCCAATGAAGACATGAAGAATGATTTCACGTGACGCTTGCAAATGACACTACCATCTCCGCGTCCTGCATCGGATAAGTCCGTGAACACAACACCAACGGGTACCAAGTTCAATCTTCTGCACGTCTCCATCACCATATCCTCTTCTCCACTACCAACCCAGTCCTCGAGAATGATCCCGTCATCTCTGTCACTCTGTGGTAATTCATATATAGCTGTAACTCTCGCCTTGACACCAAGAGGAATCTTATCGTACCTCTCATAAGTTCCCAGTAATAATCCACATCTCTGTACACCCGTTTGTCTCCATGCGTCAATGAAATCATTAACCATCCCACTATCTGCAAATTCAACGTGATCGACCATCCGGAAATTCTGTCTCTGTAAAGTGATTGCAGAGGGTTGGCATTTAGAACAAATCCCCCTTGGCCATGGTTCATGTCCACCCGTGCACTTCTTATTGATAGCAAAATCACTTGGTGTCAACGGAGCAATATAGCTACTCCCCTGATCCATGTGTTTCGCCGTACCACTCTTCAATTCTGCTAAATGCGCATGAAAGGAAATGTGTTTGATGTTGTGATCAGCCTGATATTCTTTATCCCATGGTGGTAGTGGTGCACAATATTCGCACATTCCCTTAGCACTGTGTCTACATAATGGGCCCTGAACGCGTGGAATGAGACCCGGGTCGGCATCCAATTCATCATCGAGCTTGTCTTGCTTCTCCAAATCGGCACTGGTTGCCGTGTTGATTGCCACTGTCGCAGTTGTGGTTGTAATTGAAGTGCCCTTGACGCTCGTTGCGACATTAGCTACCTGTTTTTCATACTCCAATGTTATCATATCTCCATGTTTCAAACCCAATTCTTGCAATGTCTTTTCTCTGACATCATTCAAGGCCATGTTGTTTCCAGAGATGGTGAGATGGACACTCGTTGGTGAGACGCGTGGAATCTTCGTGATTAGTAGCTCGTCGATTACAGAACCCAGAGACTGTGCTGGGTCGCATTGTTGTCTGTACAGCCCGTCATTACTTCTGAATCTGAGAATTATCGGTGCCATTGTCTGTGTGTGCCTTCTGCTGCTCGTTGTCTCTCTGCAATGGCAATTGTTGTCTCCACTCCTGGTCTCTTTTGCCTTTTGCCATCCCCTAGGTCTGACACTTACTTGACGTAAGGTAAGGTTGAGCAAAAAGCAAAAAGAATAGATCCATCGATCGCGAACGACCACTCTTTAATTCATGTCCGATGCGGGGACAGTACAGTACAACAAGCACAGTTCGGTTTCTTCTTCGACATCATCAATACCACCACCACCAACCAGTCAACAAACGCCTATCCACTGGAAAGATGAAGGTCCCCTCTTTTGGGAAATATGCGTTCTACGACGCAGTTCTAAAAGTGCACCCGCAGAACATGGTCCGTAGTGACGCTTATTACATCCACAGACAGAAGATCATGTTCGGAGGTGGCAATCCATCGAAGATAGATACACAAGATGCTGCCAATTTACAGAACCCTAATGTTGGCAACGTTGAGAAAGGCTCCAAAACGGGGTCTATGGTATTTGACACTTCCTCAAAGGCATCCACTCCCTCTTTCGACCAAGTTTTCGGAGGATCTAGAAAAACCGCTACAAAATCATCACGTCGAGATGTCTCATATAGATCTCGTCAAAAAATCATTGCCGGTGTGAAAGTACCATCTCGTCCCATTGAACCGGATAATTGTTGCATGAGTGGATGTATAAATTGCGTTTGGGAACTTTTCAATGAAGATCTCGAGGAATGGAAAGAGAAGAGACACACTGCGGCACTGAAACTCAACGAACAGAAAGATCAGGGTGGAATAGGCCCCGATGGGAAAGTCGTTAAATGGCCAACAGATTGGGAATTACCCCCAAAGGCGCTGGATAAGCGTTTTATTGCTCATAGAATAGGAGAGAGGACTCTCGAAGAGAAGAACCAACAAGCCGAAGAAATTAGAGGTATGCCCGTGGGACTACAGGTCTTTGCCATGTTTGAAAAGAAGAAGAAGATTCAAAGAGCTCAGAAGGCTGCTGTAAAAGAAAATAGTGCTAGAACTGCAACTGCACCAATAGAACAGGTATCTGCACCCTCACAACAACAACCTCGCCAGTCACGTCAATGATCTTTCTCCCCCCTCCCACATTTTATTCCAGCATTATATTCCGTAATTCACTACAAAGACTAACTCTACTCTACTTTTGTAAACACATTCAAGCGCACATTGTCTCTTTGTTGTTCTCAATTTATTGATAACATCTTTAACTAACTAACTATACATTCTCATTACACCTCGACACCCTTTGCTTTCAAGAATGTCTTTGCCTCTGTAATCTGTTCCTTCAACTCAACGTACTTGTCCTTTTTGTCTTCTAGAACGTACACGCCATAACCCAAGCTAAATAGCGTGTAACATCCAAATGACACGAGCGCCCACCATGGAAGAACTGGTAACACCTCACTCTGGAATGTCTCTGAGGTAGGAATGGTGCCTGTTGTGAGGGCAAAGTAAATTGCAGAGATGGCAAATGCGTAGACAACAGTCTCAAATGCTTTCGTCATTATGTCGTATGTGGTGGTGTGGCGTTTGGTGGATACCGAAACTTGTCTGTAGGAGAAGCAAGCTGCTGTTACGTATTACGTGGTACGTGGCTTGTTGCTTGTGGTCTGTCCTGAAATTCATGTTCGCTCTCAACTCCCAACTCTCAACTCTCAATCGGTAATCGGTAGCCGGTAGTCATCGATAGCGGACACGTACCGCAAGCTAAAGGTGTTACGTTTCTAACGACGGTGTAAGGTGTAAGGTATAAATGTATTTCGTTGGTGGGTACGGTGTATAGATATGTCTTATAAGCAATAAAGAGTTGAACGAGTGGTAGGTCACTCAAATGAGCGCAGCAAGGATACCGAAGAATCCAGCGACAGCGCCCACTTGGACGTGATCTGCGCCGTTTTTGTGTGATGCGGTGCTGATGGAGGAGACTGTCGCAGAAGAACTGGTGGAACTGGTGGAGATATTTGTGTTGCTCGTACTCGTAGGCTTTGCGGAAGAGCTGCTTGTCTTGGTAGCCTTGTCGTTGACGAGATTTTTGGAGTCAACGGTCAAGTAAAGTGCAGTTGTGGAGGTTTCCTTGCCGGATGAGGCGACAAAAGTTGCAGTGGTGAGGCCGCTTGCAATTGATCCATCGGAAGCGTACATGTTCAAGTACTTGTCCACGTTGACAAACTTACCAACATGTTGAACGCTTTCACCATTGTCAATCATCCATTTGATGTCCTTGTTTGCTTGTGGGAGATCGAAAGTGGCATTGAACGATGAGTCCATTGCTTGGATGAGTGATGAGTTACATTTTGGAGCATGGTTATCTTCCACCTTAGTTTCGTTGATGGTTGGAATCTTTGCCTTGACGAGTTGATCTTTGAAGTTGAAGTAATCTTCGTAAAGGGTGATTGTGTTGTCATCAATGTCCACGAGACCGTAATTGGATGGTTCCTCAGCGTATTCATAGACGAGACCACCATCTAAGACGTCTATGAGTGGACCGTAGATGCCCTCACTGACTTCATCAAAAGTACGTGGAGATTGTTTGTTACAACCATATTCTGAGAAGAAAACTGGGACGGAAGATTCGTTGAACCCGGTGACAAGTTTTGAGTAACCAGAAGATTCCCAATTACTTACACCTGAACACCATTCATAAGAGTTGAGACCAAAGAACTCAATACTGGAATCAACTTCCTCATCTTCGATTTCACATGTCAGGTACTCAAAAGTTGGCATTCTCAAAGAGAGTTCGTCCGCAGCGGAGTAGCCCACGAAGATGTCTCTGGATGCTGTACTGTTATCATCCTTCATTCTGTTTTGAATGTACGCTCTAGCATCTCTAGTGATAGCACGCAAATACATTGGATCAACGCCTGCGGATTTTTCGTCGTTGATGACCTCGTTACCGAGGAAGAAACCAATGACGTTGGAGTACGTTCTGAAACTTTCAATGACCTTGAAGACACGGCTCATGTACCATGCATTGTAAGTACTTTCCGGGTCGAATCTGTTCAAACTCTCTCCACCTAAGGGAGAGTTGACATCCAAAATGACATAGATGCCGGCACTGTTGAAAATGGACATACATTCGTCGTGGTTGAGATCAGGATCAATCGTGTAAATACGGATCGTGTTCACACCCAGGTTTTGTAATGCAGTGGCATCTCTAGCACACACTTGCGCATCAGTTAAGACGTCGGAAGTCATGTTGTACGTGTAGTCGGAAGAACCACCGATTTGATAGTCTACACCATTGATGAAGAAGACAGAACCATCGTCTGAGTCGATGGAAGGCTGGATGAATCTGTTACCCTTAATCGTGAGAGGAAGAAGAGCTTGTGATGGTTGCAAAAGTGCACCCAGCGCGATGAGCGTGGAAGCAACGGACTTGAAAGAAAGCATCTTGGGAGGTGCAAAGTGTAAGCGAGTGTGGGTGTGGATGTAGGTGTTTCAGACAGAAGTTCGGGAAGGAAAAGAAGGAAGAATAAAGAACAATGTGGGGAAGAGTAGCAAGTAGCACCACTTATTCCAGAGAAGAAACAACAACAACGAGAAACAAGAGCGAGTCAGATCAGAAATCAAAACATCAACAAACGCAAAGCGGACACCTGACACCTGACACCTGGCGGACACTAACACTTACTTCGTTGCTGCCAACGGCGGAAGGCAAGAGAAGAGCAGAGCTTCTCCCACTCAACAGCAGTTACGACATTTTGCAATGCTCACTGCATCTGCCCTTGTCCACTTGGCACACACGCTGATTAAATACGGAGTCGGACTCGCCTCCTCCGTAGCCGTCCTCTCGCTGGCAGCGCTTTACATATTTCAAAGGAAACTCGTCTACCCGTCTTATCTCAACGAAGCCCGCGTCACCGTGGACACTCCGGACAAGTTCGATATCCCCTATGAGAGCATAGACATCAACACTTCCGATGGCGAGATTTTGCAGTCGTATCTGATGTTACATGATAGAGACGACGTCAATTACACGAACAAGACTGTACTGATCCTATCTCCCAACGCGGGTAACATTGGCATGTTCTTGCCCGTTGTCAACTACATCTACCGCACATTGAACTACAACGTATTCATATACTCATATCGTGGGTATGGGAAATCTACCGGTTCCCCATCTGAGAGAGGCTTGAAGCTTGATGCTGACGCGGTGATGAAGTTCATCTTTTCTCATAAACAGCTCTCGCAGAGCTCTATCATCGCATATGGTAGATCCATTGGTGGTGCAGTGGCAATTTACATTGCCTCCGTGTATGGTCACCAGATATCTGCACTGATACTGGAAAATACCTTCTTGAACATACACAAGGTGATACCGCACATCTTCCCCTTCTTGAAACCCGTAAGCTGGATGTGCACGGAGTTTTGGAACAGCGAAGAGGCTATAAAGCGTATACGACCAGATTTACCATGTCTGTTCCAAATTGTCCCTCCGGAACACATGAAGATGTTATACGATTTAGTCAGCTCGGATTCGGACGAGGACAGGCAGGCATGTACGGTTTGGAGAGAGTTCAAAGCGCATCACAATGACACGATCGTTGCACCCGGATACTGGGAAACGTGGGCACAGTTTGCCAAAGAGATGGTCATCCCCGTTGGGAATTAGGGGATCATCGATTGAGTGTTTATTTAAGCCTGTCTATTAAAATTATACCTATTTAGTTTCAAATTAATGATGATGATATTATATTTATTGCTGCGTTACTACAGTAGCACGCACCTAATCCCTAGCCCTAACCGTATAGTAGATCAAGAATGGCACATGTCCAACCACCCCACGTCACTACCTCCACCAGTTTCCTCACCCATCTATTCTTGAATCGAGTGTAGATATGACCGCAGTTATTGTTACCCTCTTGATCAAACACTCCTTCCCCATACTTGATATACCGCCGTGCATTACATCCATTGTGTGAGTTTTTCCAATTCACCGTTTGACAAGCACTTGTTCTAGTGAGGTGCTTCGTCAATGGACCCGTTGGCCCATCAATGTATTTCCATTCAAATGGTGACCATCTCTGCCTTGGTTCATCCGGTAGTAATTTTGGATCTCCCCATGCACCATCGTAGAGCAACCATTTGCCGTACTGCGTTTCTCTAAACGGATGTGACCCATTACCGTAGTTCACCTCCATGTGGAACTCATCTGAATCATCTCCATATATTGGTGTGTACGTGTATGCGAGATAATTCTTAGCCGGATTCCAGAGCCCGCCTCTATCTGTGAAATCACTCAATATGGAATATGGTAAATCATGATTGTGCTGTCCCGTACTCGGATAGTTGGCATGCGTTCCACGAGCGGAGAATATTACAGGTTGTTTCCCATTACCGATAGCAATACCTGTTGAGTCCAGAGATTCCTTCTCCATGTGATCGTAAAAGTACGCACCACCACCGCCATGTGCAGACATCCATATAACAACGGGATCTCCCTTATAGAACCGCACGAGACTGTGTTCCCAATCTCCAATGTGATCTCCGAAGGGCCCGAACCCCATCACGTAAGGTCCGAGGTTGAACGAATAGAAGTAGAACCAGTACGCATCGACCCATCCATCGCCCTTGTCTGCCACTATGAGTACCGCTGGTGCATCCTTGATCTCGCCATTGTAAAGATTTGGTTTGTTCATCTCTCCGGTTATCCATGCAGGATCTTTATCAAAATCGCTCAATGCCGTCAGAAACACCAGTTCATTATCGGACTTTGGGAGACGTTCCAAATCTTTCAAATGTAATTTTTGATTCTCGTACATTGGGTCATTTGCATCCTTTCCCGATATCTCTATTGTAGTGCCATTTCTCCAAGCAGGTCGAAAATTCGTCACGTATTTGGAAATATCATAGGGAAGATATCGTTCTTCGCTGTATAAGTACACCAGTGGTGCGTACTCTCTCACATAACTGGGTATCTCCCCCGGCTTGACCGTCAATGAATCCCTAGTTGGGAAAGATTGTAATTTGGGTAGGTTCTTGTATAAAGTCCCCGAGTTTAGAAGTAATGCATGGATATCGTTTTCCATGGCGTCATGCTGTTCACGTGAGGGCATGCTAAACGGGATGCCGTAGATGGGCAAAACCAACGCCACAAGGCCAAAAATCCAACCATGTATGTGCATTGTATAGTGAAATACTCGCCTTGCTGCTGTGCTTTGTTGTGTGTAGTGTTAGCTCTTCTATGCGCTGCCGCAGAAGAAAGACTCATGTGTCGTGTACTGGTAAAAGCAGATGTCATAGAACGAACCGACTCAGCCGGAACGAGGAATTGGAGGCTCGGCAATCGGCAATCGGCAATCGGCGTGTGGGAATGAGAAATGGCGCAGACCCAATCGGGAAGGTTAGCCGAGAGCAGACATGAATCATGAATTTCACAGCTTCAATAGCAGGAGAAGAAAGAAAGAAGATCCAGAGAAGTGCCAACCGTGGCATTTGTGGAACCCCATTGCAGCGGCCAATGGTCAGCGAGGAGCGTCGACAGTGCGTGGCAGCGACAAAGAAGGGTCTCCAATGCAAGAACAGCGCGCTCAAGGGAGAGCAAGTGTGTCGTGTCCACCTCAGAGTTAGCCTGCAGAGGAAAGCTCAAAGAGAAAAGGACAAGGAACTAGGCAAGCAAATAGCTACTGCCACTCAAGACCGCCGAGGTGGTACTCGACTGTCTAGCAATATTCTAAAACTGACCACCAATGGAAAGGATTCCAAAATCAGTGGCCATGCCAATCAACACGCACATCACACCCATGGGAACATATACATTTTCACCTATGCGCACATGATGCACTCAAAGCCTACGAAAACGCCATATCTGCATCTCGCAGAGCCAACGGATACCAAATGGATTGATTACTCTCGTACCGCGCCATTCAATCCCACTGATAAGATCCTTATCAAAGTTGGATATACCCGAAAAAGTCCCGAGGCTAGAGTACAAGAATGGAGAGAACAGTGCGGGCACTCTGAGTTTGTGCTCCTCTATCCTGGCTGTCTTGTTCCTCTCTATGATGTGAAGGGTAATAAGGGCACACGTGCAATCAAAGGAGAAAGTGTGCTTGCTCATGCGGAGAAAGACGAGCAGAAAATTAACATGATCGCTAAACTGCTGCAGAAGATGCATCTCAAGGGTGATGAACAGCGTCACCAGGAGCGGCAAAATATGTCCACTGACTCTTTGCATCGTAACTGGCATCGACATCCACCTCGACACAGAGATAACCGTTTGCACACGGGCAGAAATTATGCCTACCTGAATTCAGCGAGAACGTGCTTCCTCACAGCCAACCCGTATCAGGTGGAGCAGAAAATCCATAAGTTGCTGCGTGAACGTTACGGTACTGGTAAGATGTACTGCGATGGCTGTGCAAAGCTGAGGCTCAACGCCAATAACCACCAGGTGGTGACTACAGGTGTTCACACAGAGTGGTTTCTGGTGCCTAGAACTGAAATGGGGGTTGTGTGGGCGCTTATCGAAAGCCAGTGTTGTTAAAGTGATTTGTCATGATAGGGCTGATTTCCTTACTCATTTAAGCGCAACTGTTTATTACCTCCTTGGGCTGATACGGACATCGCATTTTTTCTGCTCGGGAAGCTATGCAGTTGTTTCTTTTCCCCCACAATAAACCAAATATGCCGGTTGATACAATGGGTGCATATTACATAATACGGAGATGTAATCATCGAAATAAACATCTATATAACGTTTATCTCTGTTTGCACTTTATCGATTAATTCGTGCCAGAAAATGAAGAAGTGTGGCATCTAATCTAATCTAATGAACATCCTGCTACTTGGTTCTTGATAAGCTACAGAGTGGCTTTGAGAACATGTTAACATCCAGCAGCTAATATAAAAACAATCTTTTTCCCCCGATGCTTAGGAGCGTCGTCATGGTAGTCTGGAAAGATTTGTATGTGTCAGAAATCACACACTGCTCCCTGAGACAAACCAAATCCTTATTTTAACACTCCAATGAAACTATCCAATTTAGCAGCCATTTTATTTGCAACTACCGCAGTTGCAGCACCAATATTGCAAGGACCATATGCCAACGAAACAGCCTACAGTCCATTGCAGTATTTAACTGGTGTCAAGCCCTTACCTCAAGAAAATAGCACAGACTTAGGTGAGGTGACTAGCAACATCTTGGACCACGTCACTAATTCTGCTTCTTTAATGTCTCTCGTGGATTGTGCGGGAAAGGGTATCGTTGATGGTGGTAAAGAAATATTCCATGTTTTGGAAGGTGATGTCAAGGGTCTTTTCATGAAAGATCCTGCTTCCAAGGCGTTGTGGGCAATCTTCGGTGACAATACCGCAACCACTCAATCTACACCTAACTTGATTCAATACATTCCGAAGCTTGTGGCAGATGGCCTCAACAAAATTGATTTCAAGTGCCCAGGCTGCATGGTCCAAGAAAGCGAGATGTTAGCATTAGATGTCGTCAACAAAGATTTGCCAATCTTCCTCAGAGAAGTGGCTATCAATCCAGATTACAATATTTACATAGCAGGAAAGGCTGCTGGAGCAGGTATTGCTGCTTTGACCGGTAATGAAGTTTCCTTAGCTAATAACGTGGTCAGTCTCATCACTTTTGGGGGTACCAAGTTTGCCAATATAGCACTCGCTGAGTACATGAACGATCACTATGGTAAGAACATAACTGAGGATCTCAATTCTTATTCCAACAACACCTATTTGAGAGTCACCACCGAGGCAGATCCAACCCCATTATATCCGATCTTATCTTCTGGTTTTGCACATGCTGGTCAAAATGTTCACCTTGAGGATGTTGCAAATGCAACCAAAGCCATCTTCACAGGTGAGTGGTCTCCTACCAGTGACGGGATCCTCATCAAGAACTTGGCTGCCGACGTCAAGAATGTCTTGAAGACTGCATTCTCCTTACCAAAGGCTTTCATTCCAAACATTCAACTGTTTGCTGGTAACTTGTTGTGCCCGGTTAGTACCTTCCAATCCTGAATGCACATTTGCTACCTTACTCTCTCGCTACCACCACTCACAGTGATATTTGAAAGCTAGCACATTCGTTTTATTTCATTCTTTTTTCAAATACCTTTCTGTCCACATATCATTATTTGTTTCCTTTCTTTAATTATGTATCTCTGTAACAGGCCACAAATAATTCTCGTAATATGAATTCTAAACCCTCAAGCAGAATATTAACGGTGGTTAGAAATTAGTTATATTGTGCTCTGGGCACCTGTATAAGTCAAGACACTCCCTTGTAATGATTATTATGCTGCCTATATATTTCACTCACCAATTCATCGGATGTGGAACGTAAACCATTTTATAAAATCTTGTAACTACTTCGTGGTGACTTATTACTTTTGGATTTCGTGGAAAAAGGAAAATAATCAGGATCTTTGCTCTAAAGTTTTGATAGAAACGTAAAGTTGCTCTCAATTTTTGATTTTTTCTTAAAACAAATGATATAGTAACATTCAAACACCATCTATAGATTACCAACTGTACGTCGAATTCTTTTGACTGGTCTAAGGAAATCAAAACCAACCGTTACAAAGCAATGCATATTTTTTCATTTTGAGCCACGACAACTTTTTTGTAGCAATCGGCAAACTTACCATTTTAGGCGATTCTTCGATTTCTCACCAATCTCCAATTTTCGAGCTTCGTCATCACTCGGAGGATGAGCTATGTCTGCCTTATCAGTTCATCAACCTCACATCCAGTTCCTTCATTGGAACACTCATAGGTGATCATCTGCTGAGGATCACTTCATCTATTCAATCACCAAATATGTCAATTCCAGAAAACTATACTCTCACCATTCTTGGAGCAGGCGTGATGGGTTCCGCAGTTTTATCTGCAGTGCTCAAGTCAAAGCCAGCACCATTCCCTGGTAAGATTTACTGCTGCACGGGCTCTGAAGGCTCTGCAAAACGTTTACAAGAACAGTATGGAGATGCCATTGAAACTACATTTGGTGCTGGAAATGTGAAGCCTGTGGAGGAGGCAGATGTCATCATTTTAGGATGTAAACCTTTTATGTGTCAAACTGTTGTGGACAGCGTTAAGACTGCATTGAGCTCTGATAAGATCGTCATCTCTCTTTTGGCAGGATGGACTATCAATCAACTCAGCGGTGCACTAGGAACTCAATACATTGCCCGTGTGATGACCAACACTCCAGCTAAATATGGTTGTGGAACTGCTGTTGTTTCATTCTCTGATGAATTACGAGGTGAAAAGTATGCAGGTGTTAGAGACGCAGTCATGAAGATTGTCGATACGGTCGGTTTAGCATTGGAGTTGCCAGAAAAGAATATGGATGCCGCTACATCTCTAGTCGGATCAGGTCCAGCTTTTGTATTACTCATGATGCAAGCAATGGCGGAAGGTGGTGTTCGTATGGGCATCCCCTACGAAGTTGCTAAGAAATGCGCTGCTAAAGTCATGGAAGGTACTTCCAAAATGGTCATGGAGAGTGGCCAACACCCTGAAGCTTTGAAGAGCATGGTTTGCACTCCTGGTGGAACTACGATTGGAGGATTGATGGTGCTGGAGGATAAGGGTGTCAGAGGTGCTATCTCTAGAGCTGTTGAAGAGGCCGCAGACATTGCAGCTAAGCTTGGTAAAAAATGAACTGCTGAAATGTAACATATTCACAAGATATTGTTCATTATTCCTAGCAAAGTTTCATACATATTTATAGACTATTGATCAAAGAAGCAAACCTTCATGCCACTTTTCGATCGTGGGTAATCATTTCTTGAACTCTTGCATGATTTTCTGATACTCTTCCTCCTTAACTTTCTTCTCAAACTCCTCAGCCTCTTCCTCAGGCAGTTCACCTCTGTCGAACTTCTCTTTGTACTCAGCTTCCACTGTCATGATTTCCTTCGCTCTCGAGTACTTTTCCTCCTTCAATGTGGAAAATGTCAAAATACCGAACCAGACCTCGATGAAACTGTATGAAAAGACAACACTGTTACATAAAACGACCCAACTACCAAGATAACAGTACGCACACAAGCCTAAGAAGAAAGTCAATCTTAGGAAGACGACAGACTCAAAATAAGCAACGTTGCCATCCACCAATGGCGCCAAGTCGGACAAAATGAGAGTAATCATCACCACACCAATAGATCCGTAAATAGGAGATTTCTCATTAACCATGAGAAGGGGTAAGCCCATAGATGATGATAGGACTATGACACCGGAGTACTCCATTACGGTATCTGGCGAAACGATTAAGTTATATGCAATGTATGAGAAAAGAGCAAGTCTTATCGTTATAAGTGTTCTTGAGGAGAATAGTGCCATTTTTCAAAAGTGTCTGCTGGTTGACAGAACCTGTGTTTAGTGACTACGAATGTCCGCATAACCGTCTATGATGGAGAAGGCGTGTACAACGGCGGACGGAAATATTACTAAGTGGGAGTGCGCCTCAAGTCTCGAGTGCAGATCAAACGCGCCTTGGAATTTGCAGGCTGAAAAGTGAAAAGTAGAACGCGTACTGAGCACTGAGGCTGAGGCTGAGGAGGTGGCTCGTCACTCGTCACTCATCGCTTGCTCTCTATTTCATGCCGCTACTGAACTTATGCATGCGACTAGGTGGATACAAAGTAAGCGTACATTAGCGTGAATGATACATGCATAATAACGAAGAGGTTATCAGATGGCGAAGAGTTGCCTGCCGTGCAGTTTCTTGTACGTGGCCATTGCTTCTTTAGTTTTATCCCAACAAGTGAAGTCCTTGCATGTGGCATAGTTGAACAAGAAATCTTTCGATATTGGATCATAGTGCATTCCGTCGATTGGAGCAGAAAGCCTTTGAATGGTGCCACCTTCAGATTTACTTGCTGCTATCTTTTCGATCAATATCGTGAGATCTGCATCATCATCATCATCATCATCATCGTCATCATAATCAGATTCTAGTAATGCATCTAGCAAAGTCTCATCGACCTCACCATCAAGTAGGTCTAAGACATTATTTTTCTCAACAATGCAAGAATCATTGCTGATGGAGTTGAATACCTTTGTAGGCAAGAAGGCAGTTCGTGAACGTAACCAAGATTGCGTTGAAAGGAAATACTCTAGGCAGTTCTTCTCTTCAATTTCACTCGGATTACCCAAGTCATCGGCGTTTTCATGCGCGTTCAAGGTGATTGTACCTAGTCTGTTTGGTTGGTTTTTACTCTTGAGTTTGCTCCATTCAAGATGCTTTTGACGATAGAGGACAGGATCCCATAGCATATCTAAAAGGAGATCTGACCATATTGAACGCTTGATAAAGAAGGAGCTTAGGTTGATACCATAACAGTCCTCTGTCAATATGAGATCAATACCACTTTCACTCTCCGGATCGACCATCAATGTGGGGATATCACGCTTATCGGCAAATGAGATCCAGCTGGCGTCATAATCGCAATTGGATCTCGAACTTATCAACCGGAAGCGGTGGTATAGTTGTTTCTCAATAAGTGAAAAGACCAGCTTCTCAATAGAAATTTCAGGTTGCATTATCATTGTCTGTATGTCGATATACCAGTACCACTCTTCCACGCCATCCATTTCGTGCTCATTCCTTGTTCCATTTCCCTTCATGGCATCACGTAAAATATCAAATCTCTCCCAACCCTCTCTGGTCTCATGCTGATAACGTTTCTGTTTATGCAAAACTGTGTTTGAGGTATTCATATAGATGAATTCATAGCCATGTTTTAGGGCATATAGTTTCTTGTTGACAATGGATAGTTTCTCAATAAACCAGTCATGACGGAAGAGCTCCTTCTCAATACCAACTTTAGGATAATGTCCTAGGACAATGTAAATCTTCCTGCTATCCGCTTTACTGGAGGGTTTTAACAAAGCTTTCCCAACTTCGGTATCCTTGGCTTCACAATCATCAAATAGCCAAGGTAGGTTCGCTCTAAGATACCCATGCGCATTACCAGCAGCTGCGCCAATCGCAGGCAAACCAAACAACCCAGGACTGACGACCACATTCGGAGATCCTGCAACCTTTCTCGTAGTGGACAGTTCTGCATTCTGAAATCCAATGGGCTCATGATTAGGTGATATGAAGGCATTCATTGAATCATGAATTTTAATGTTTGTCATTGAGTGCTCAAAGAAATCGTGCTTCATAGGATCTATATGATTAGGAAACCTCCAGTCATTCCACCATTCCTTGCAAGCTGTTTGGAATCCGTGTATGTTCAAAATGGCTGAGAACAGTACTAGCCCGATAATAGTCGGATATATCTTGCGGTGAAATATGCGGATCTGCATACTGAACTGACGCTAGTGATGCGGGATCTCCTGCTCTTTGATCTTGAATTAGGCCTACCTCCTACCTCCAATTGTTCCCATAATGTAAATGCACTTCTCCATTATAAGTATTAGCCTCCAAGTCGCCGGACTTGTTGTCACTACTCATGGAATTATTTGCACAATATTGCTATAGCTTGCGGCTTTCGGCGGTGAGCCGGGTATAAGCCGATATAGCAATCATAGAAATCGTTTAATCAGGTACCGAGGATCCGCATTATGTCAGAATGTACAGGGATCTGCGGTTAATAGGGGCCTTTCGTGTGAAGAGATTTCGATACTACAAAGTCTAAA
>JAMYHI010000369.1:0-19558 GCA_025531525.1 Pichia sp. P7020A | reverse complement strand
ATATTGACGACCCAAATCGAAATTTATAACAACCTTTGTATTGAAACATTCCTTTTGAACTATCAATTTGAACAAAACAAAGGAAAAAAGACACCAATGAAGGCGGTTCTTCAAGAGGAAAGGTGTCACTTTCATGAGCGATGATCCACCTTTATTTTGACAACATCTAAGTCAAAGTCAGTAACCTGTTCTTTGTGCGGTATAACATAATCTTCAAGCGGCATTGTTATAACTTTTGAAAACTTAGTTTAGTCCTCGACTATCTCTGCTACTCTTCCACAGATTTGTTCTTATTAATTACTTTTCTTGTGTGCTTCAGTACACAATACTCCGACAGATTATCCTGGGAGGTAATGTATAGACTGAGTGCAATGAAGTATCTTGTATGTTGTTGCAACTGGAAAAAACGCTCATAGTGCCCTTTTTAAAGGCTATCAACGATGGAATTACAATCTACAACTGAGCAAACTTCATCAAGCATAGCAATTCTGTCGATGACCCGCGTCGAGCGTACGGTTTAGCATGGACATTGTACAGTCACACCTTCTAGCTCTTGGAGGATAAGGCATGATGTCAGTGCTGATACCATCAATATTGATACCTAAACACGAGATATTGTCTTGGGTTAGCAATATCTGAGTACGTCATATTTTGATCGATACTGAAATTTAGGAAGAATCTATTACCACCACCCATGAAGTAGTCTTCTATTTGCATTCTATGGTAGGTGGATAATTCAAGTTTCAACTCTAACTCAACAGGGATATGCTTCATATTGTGAATCATACACTGTTTGAGGCCTCTAACGAGCGCCTATATATAAGGCAAATCATAGATTGTTTGACTGTTCACATCGGAAGCTATTGTTAGCCCTCAACCCTATTTGTACCAAAGCCGCCGCTGTTAGGACCTCTTTCCTATCAGTCTTGCGTCAATGATGCTTGTAAAGCTTCCATACATGCATGTGTGCCAAACATCATCAACTTCTTCTCCAAAGTTTATTGTGACATAACCATCGGGAAATCCAAACTCAGGGTTGTACACCTTTAAATATATGTGATACCTGAGACGTGGCTACTTATAAAACTCTCAGATTTGAAAAGTGATGAGTTCTGAGAATAAATCATGTCATTATTTTCAACAGAAATGGACGGTTGTTCATGTTCTACATGGTGGAATATGAGGCTGGTACTATTTCTTTTATACTCTCGAAAATGCCCAACACCTTTTGGTCCATTGCAAAATTTAAGTTACCTTATACTATAAGTGTACCTTCTTTCATAGATCCTGGCAAAACAGAAAAAAAAACCACAATGTGATAGTTCATTCTGGATGCAGAAAGAATCCCGAAAAGGAAATATATTTAGTGATGCCCTCTTGTAAGCTAACATCATGTATAATAGATAAACCATCTATGTAAAGAGCAATAAAAGTCAATGGAAAAATACTTTGACGAACCAACATATTCGAATAATATCTGGATGGGTGGTGGCAAGATGAGTTATAATATTTGCAGAACATCACAAGAAACCTATCTTAGCCAAGAACAAGAAAATGGGACGCATATTGTATCCCCTCCTAAAGAAAAAGAGGAAAATGCTGAAGAAGTTCTTCTTTATCCACCAATTGATATTGTATCTTGTGATCGAAATATTGTTAGCATCTTCAGCAACAACTTTGATTGGATCGTCAGTAATGATACCCTTCAACAGAGAGACACCACCGGGATGGCGTGTGTGCTCCACGGCGTATTTAAGCTCAATGTTGTCATTCACAGTCCAATACCAGAGCTTGATACCATTGGTAGACGCCCACTCAAGTAGCTCTGCAAAGTCTTGCCCTCTATATAGCATGAAATGGGTTATGGAGACTGCATCTAATCTGGCATCTGGGTGAATTTGCTTTATATCCGAGTAGAACTTCTGTGCAATCCTCACATCGAAAGTTATATTGATGACTTCAAACTGCTTGAGAAGATCATGAACATAAAAGCTGGATCTCCAAAGTCCGAAAATAATCTTGTCTTTCCAGTAGTCCACACTATTCAGCTTCTCAAAGCATTTCCACATAAGAACATATAGCTGATTTGGATCGTTATCTGCCTTAATGTCTAACATTAATTTGATAACTCTACCATCAGTTCTATTGTTGACATCGATTGCCCATTGCAAAACTTCTTCGAAAATAGGCATCCTGGATCTAGGTTCTCTGAGTGTTAATAATTGGTCCAATACACCGATATAATTTGTAGCCGTAATGATATGTTTTTCACCAAATACTCGCAAAGTATCGATATCGTGTGCAATGACAATGTATCCATCTGCGGAAATATGTAAATCTGTCTCAATCACGTCACAACCTGCATCGACAGCAGCTTGGAAAGCTGACACTGTATTCTCTGGATATGATGACTTGAATCTGGGTGATCATAGAGAAGGTTGGTTGTTAGTATACCTGAGTCACTGGAGCTGGCGATTGTGTAATCTTATGTCCGTGGAGATGGCTCCCAAAAGTGCCGAATCAAATATACATACCCCCTATGCGCTGCGATCAGTGGCGATGTCATAC
This sequence comes from Pichia sp. P7020A, assembly GCA_025531525.1. Lineage (NCBI taxonomy): Eukaryota > Fungi > Ascomycota > Pichiomycetes > Pichiales > Pichiaceae > Pichia > Pichia sp. P7020A. The sequence continues at coordinate 16,990 of JAMYHI010000369.1, read as the reverse complement.
TTGGTCTTAAACGTCGTTGCTTGTGGCCATCAAATGAACCAGTGTACCACTCGCCAGAACAGTCCTTCGCAGCCGGCAGAAGAGCAAGTAAAGAAAAAAGACTGAAGAGTATCAACAATCAACAAGGTTGCGGAAGAGACGGGCGGACATAGGACATAGGACATAGGAAATAGGAAATGAGACACGGAAAAAGGAGAAAGAAGCATTGCGATTATTTCAGAGTTCAGAGTTCAGAGTTCAGAGTGGAAATACTCTCCGCCACCTCACAGGGGTTACGGATTGCGAGGAATGCTCCCCTAAAGTTGTTTGTTCGTTACTGTGTATAATGCGTTATATATAATAAGAGGGAATGTTTGTTTGTGTGTGTTTGAAAACTTCAGAGGCACGCCTCGTGCTTCATGCCCACCGTCAAGCCGTACTTTCTCTTCTCCGATTCATTCATCCTGGCAAAAAAGTCTGTTGGATTGGTAACCATTCCCAAAGCTCTAGTACCCAGAGTGTCCAAGTTCTGCAATGCCAGTAGGAAACTTGCATTAACCCACCCGAAACCTTCTGTAGCTACACCTTTAAAACCCGAGCCTTGGTTACCATATTCCGCCTCAACCTTGTGAGGCTGTCTCTCACTGGTGGCATCGTATTTCTCAACAACAATACCATTAAAATCAACAAATGCCAACGTCATCAAATATGCCCACCTGTATGAGAGTCTCTGCGCTACATCCTGGCGTCCGTATCTCTTCAATCCTTCCCATACCATGATTTGATGAGGAGCCCAAGCAAACGGATAGTCCCATTGTCTGGACGGTTTGTTAACGCTGATATCACCTCTAGATTTTTCTGTACCTGACACCAGTCCACCAAACGCTTCAAATTTGTACAATGAGTTATCGATCAATACTTCTGCACGTTCAGGAGTACATATACCTGCCCACAATGCGTAGTATGCGGTGACGGATTCATAAGTGGACTGTTCTCTTGTCTTGATATTATAGTCGAAATAGAGTGACTCCGATTCGTTCCACATGTACTTCTCAATGAGTTCCTTTCTCGTCTCTGCCTTCGCCTCCCACATTGCAGACGTTTCCATAGCTCCGTCGTAATAGAGCTCGTCGTCGAAATAGGTTTTGATAACGAATGCAATATCCTTTTCATATTTGTAAAGAAGACAGTTCAAATCAACAGTAGCTAAGTTGGCACAAATTCCTTCCAATCGATAAGAGGTGTCGTGACCAGATTCTCTGACAGCTCTGTCATGCAAAAAATATTCATCGAGTTCGGGTTCCTTGATGATTCCGTCATTATATTTTTGCTGAAATTCTTCAAATGAGACGTTGTACTTTTCACAATATGGCTGCAAAACAGAGAGGAAATGAGTAGCCTCTGTCTCTGGCGGGATACCTTTACTATCCGGATGGAAAGTGGATAGACCAGACTCACTGTCCAGTCTCGGAGAGGAGCACCAAACTTCCTTGTGTTCCTTGATAGCTGCCAAGAAAGCTCTTTTTAAGAATCCTAAATCCTTCTTCCCAAGCTTTTCATTCATGTAATTGAAAATTTGTAAAGTCATATCTGTCAAAAATGGGGGTTGAGATCTGCAGAGATAATAGGATCTATTTGCATTCAAAATCTTACCATAGTTGTTGATTTCGAAAATGAAATTTTCACACATACCAATACATGGTTCCAGTTTGCCACATGAGAGTAGACCGAGCGCTTCAAAATATGAATCCCAACCATACTGTTCATTGAATCTACCACCAGGAACAATATATGGGTATCCTTCCAAGTCACCGTAGTTATCTGACTTGTGTCTGACTGCCAATGCCAAAAGTCCAGGAATGTCGTTGATGGATTCAACGTACTCTGCGGTAATTTTTTCGGGCAAATAAACGACTTGCAAATTAAAGTCTTTGTGTTTTTCTGCAATCTGTGAATAATAATAAAACTGTTCCTTTTCATTGTAGGGAATGTAAATTCTAGGTAGTTTGGCTTCTTCAGACTCGATCTTTGTATCCTTAGCCATATCCAAGATGGTGAACTCAGTCACCTGCCTTGTTAGATTTTTCCAGAAATAAGTGATAATCAATCTCTTCAATCTCGATACTGGATTTTCATTTAATCTTGCTTCATCTAATATCATTTGTTTTCTACCGAATCTTTTAGCGATGGTCAATTCCTGTAATAGATTGGAGAGCATGTATGTACCTCTAATATCATATTGCCTGAATCCAGCAGAGTTTGCTGTACCCAACTTTAACACCTTTGGACCAGTATCCTCAATAGTGATTTGACAATTGTGATCTGTATCCTCATTTCTGAGCAATTCATTCAAAGTCGAATCGATATCCGGGATGAAAAACCTTCTCGAATTTGCTCTACTAGAGGACAAATCTGCTGAGCCTCTTCTCTTTACTGTCGGAGATGATGGCGAAGGAGAAGTTGCATTTCTTTGAATTGGAACAGAAGAGAGTGGAGACGAGACAGGAAATGGTACCTGGATATTAGATTGTGTTGCCTTTGGTATTTTAGCAATTGTGACACCTTTCTCCGGTAGAATGTGAAAAATGTTAGTGGTTGTAGTATTTGCCCTATTTGGGATAGGTCTGGTTGGTGTTGGGTATGCAGGAGTTTCCACACTCTTTGTGTTTGTGAAGTCTTTAGAGATTTTGGGGTTATTATTAATAGAGAAAACCTCTTCTATTTCATCATTAGAGAGAGCAAGATCTGAGTTTGCGACTAACGAACCTGTGGAATGCGCTTTCAATGGTTCTGCAGCGTTTATAGAGGCCGATTCAGAGGTTGAGCCCAAGTCGGAGTCGGAGTCAGAATTAGAATCAGAGTCCGAGATTACTGGCGTAGGCACTCTAGAGGAAGATAATGAGCCAATGCTCAGAGCCTGTAATCTCTGCAAGGCATCCTGATCAAGTTTCTGTGGGCCACTGGAGAGGCCATTGTCATTGTTACCGCCGCTTCCTACATCATCCCTTTCAGGAGTAGAGAAGTCCGAAATTCCATTTCTCTGGATAGTAGGTGGTGAATGGACTCTGGAGGATGAGAATGAGAGCCCATCGTCACCATTACGGCTGCTATAGGTATCATCAGTACCTGCTAGTGCATCCAGTGCAGAGAAGTTGAAGTCGAACATCTTATGTGTTGGTTTTGGTGCTCCTATAGATCTCGTTCTGAGCCTTCCGAACTTTGATTTGGCATTGGAGGGGTCTGTGCCTATACCGTAGTACAGGTCAGGCGACTCATAGGGGTCGACGTCTGAGGAGGACGTTCTTCTGTGGCCGGGCATTGTTTGCTTGCTTGTTTGCTGTTGCTGTTGCTGTTGCCGTTGCTGTTACTGTATAGCTGAGCTGAGCCGGGACGTGAGCAATGAGCAATGAGCAATGAGCAGCACCGGCGCCTTTTATCTTTTATCTTTTTTTTATTTTATTTTTTTTTATTTATTTCGCAAGTTTCTATTTCTGGGAGAGAAGCGACTGCGTTTGGAGCTTAGAGAAGATGAGCTGAGCTGAGCTGAGCACAGTGACAGGGTGACGGCGTGGTGATGGCACGATCAGGAAAGCAAGGAAAGGAAGCACAGCACAGCAAGCACAGCACAATGTCAGACTCATATGCACCAGCATCCACTCCAACAACCGCTCCAGCAGCAACCCCAGCGTCCCAGCAGGCACCACCTACTGCGAACGTGTTTGCCATGTTCGGCGCCAAGAAGGAGGCAAAAAAGGATACCGAGGACAAGGATGATAGCGAGAAGAAGGAGCCTGCAGCTGCAGCTGCAGACGCTGCAGACGCCGATGCCGATGCTGCTGACGAAGAAGAACCAGATGTCCATTTTGAACCACTAGTTAAGCTCGAAAAGGTGGAAGTTAAGACTAACGAGGAGAACGAGGACGTTGTATTCAAGATTAGAGCAAAGCTCTTCAAGTTCCACCCAGAAGCTAAAGAATGGAAGGAAAGAGGTACAGGTGACGTCAAATTCCTCAAGCATAAGGAAACTGGAAAGACTAGACTTCTCATGAGAAGAGATAAGACTCTCAAAGTCTGTGCCAACCACATCATTGCCTCAGAATACTCTCTCAAGCCTAACGTCGGTTCTGATAGATCCTGGGTGTACTCCGTCACGGCTGATGTCTCTGAGGGTGAAGCAGAAGCTGCTACCCTTGCCATTAGATTCGGTAACAAGGAGAACGCTGATAAGTTTAAGGAGGAATTCGAGAAGGCTCAAGAAGCAAACAAATAAATCTTCATCTCTAATATATAATGTAATCTTTCTCTCACTCTAACTTTGTATCTTTCTTTTGTTTTGTATACAGTTACAGATCTATAGACGTCTCACATCTAACGAAACTAAACGACACCCATCACTTTCGGTAAGTCTTGGTGAAACTCCATTGTATTAACAACCATATCATATCCATCACTCCAAACTCGGGCCACAGCACATTGATCATTCGTATTTGACATATAGACTTTGACCTGGATCCCAAGGACTCAGCCAAATCGCTAGCATCATCACTAGCGCTATCATTAGCATCGGATTCATCTTTGGTAGATTCCCACAACATAAAATCACTCATTCTATGCACACCCGAAGTTCTTATTAACAATTCAAGCGGCGGCGAGTGACCCGTCCACAATTTCGAAGTTATAGTTTCGTCATTAATATCTCCTACTCGCAGTGTCCCACGAGCACACCCATCAACAACTTTACGAATGGCCTGCGTCATATCTGCACGCGATGTATAGCTAAAACAGACATTCAATGTAGCTCTCTTATTATTCTTTGTAATTTCTTCAGCTTGTCGTAATACCTCCTTGACATCATCGGGCACCAAGTCGAGGTCCCCCAATATTCTGATTCTCACTCCATATTTCTCACATACTTCACCACGAGAGACGATTTGTTTGAACTTCGTCTTGGTGAGATCCATCAACCATTTGACTTCATGGCTCGGTCTCTTATAATTTTCAATTGAGAATGCAAATACCGTAGCACATTCCACTCCACATTCATAACAAACTTCCAAAATCCGTGCCATACTCTCAAACCCGGCATTGTGTCCATCTCGTAGTTCCATATTATGTTGTTTCGCATAAGTTCTGTTACCATCCATGATGAATCCAACATGCCTTGGAACAGGTCCGCTCTTCAACGCATTGCACACTTGTCGGCGGGCCATCGTGAACACATGCTGGGTTAAAGGAAACTGCGCTATCCATTCCATTGTTTGCTGGACCTTGCTGTGGCGGTACCGCTGTGCCGTTTAGGATTGATGTGCCACACTGCGGAGAAGACACCGTGTCGGATACTGAAATTTTGTAAAACGAAGAACGAAGAACGTTACGAACTGGTGACTTTTCCATTTCCAATTTCATGCTTCACTGTATTCTCGGTGCTCGGCCCAGTTCAGTTCAGTTCACTTCACCAGAACTGTGCTTGGAACCTCATGGAACTCCCCCCTTTCCCCTCCCGTTCTTGATACAGAATACTACCAGCATCCACAAACAATGATTAGAGCTGCTACTGCTTCTGCGTCTGCATCTGCGAAGAGAGCTTCCAAGGTAATGCGCGTCTTCAAAGCGTCCTCGCCGATTGCACACCCCATCACATGCGTACGCCATGGCTCGTCCTTTGGAGCAGCAGTGGAGACTGCCGAGAAGATGGTTCAACCAGGCGTATCTAACAAATTTGATCCCTTCTCAATGGTTTCTGCGGAAATGGGTGTATTGGCGAAACATATTGCACAATTGATTGGTTCGGGTCACCCAGTACTGAATAGAGTTGCTTCATATTATTTTGAAGCAGAGGGAAAAAACGTGAGACCACTCATTGTACTGTTATTATCAAAGGCATTGGCGGCAATTCCAGAGAAGGAACGTACGAGAATCATCATTGATCAATATGATGTTAATGACCAGCCAGAATTCAAGGGAACGCCCAAAGCTTTCTCATTTGCAGGTGCAAATCCATTACAATCAATTTCTCCATTGAGGGTTTTACATGGTATCAATCCTGATATTGTTCTCAATCCACTCTCGAGACCTATGATTGGTCAAGAAGATTACGTCCAAATGGATCGTAAGAATGGAATTTTACCAAAGCAGAGACGATTGGCAGAAATCACAGAAATGATTCACACGGCATCATTATTGCATGATGACGTTATCGATTTCTCAGATTCACGTAGAGGAAGAGATAGCGGGAATATAGCATTCAGCAATAAAATGGCCATTCTAGCTGGTGATTTCTTGCTAGGTCGTGCATCTGTGTCTCTCGGTCGTTTGAGAAATAGTGAAGTTGTCGAATTGATGTCCACTGCCATCGCTAACTTGGTGGAAGGTGAATTCATGCAATTGAAAAATACTGTGCTACAGCCTGATTCAAGAGTCATTGAGAATGGATCAGAAGTGAAGAGAATCCCGGAGCCAACAGGAAGAGTCCCTGTACAGGTACACGAATATTCAGTCAACCTTCCAGAGAGTGCAAAGATAACACACAAGGAAAATGTTCATGCAGCTTTCGAATACTACCTTCATAAAACCTACTTGAAGACAGCTTCATTGATGTCGAAGAGTTCCCGTTCTGCGGCAATTCTTGGTGGTTGTAATGAAGATATCATCGAAAACTGTTACCAATTCGGTAGAAATTTGGGATTATGCTTCCAAATTGTTGATGACATGCTTGATTATACTACTACCGCTGAACTTCTTGGTAAGCCAGCTGGGGCAGATCTCAAGTTAGGTCTCGCCACCGCTCCAGTGCTTTATGCATGGGAAGCGCGTCCAGATCTCGGTCCAATGATTGCACGTAAGTTTAGCCAACCAGGTGACGTTGAATGGGCTAAAGCGGCTGTTGACGAAACTGAAGGTGTCAGAAAGACGAGAGACCTTGCCATCAAATACAGAGATGATGCGCTCAACAACTTGAGACAGTTGCCAGACTCGGCAGCTAGAAGCGCTCTTGAACTATTGACAAACTCTGTCCTTACAAGATCCAAGTAGACACATTCCGTACCTTTTTCACACACACGCACTCACTTGTCTGTACATAGCACATAGCGGAGCCCATTACTGCGTATGAGCGGCACTATTTATCTGGACCGAGCCCATCTCAACCCGACCCATCTTCATATACATATACATATAGACCCATACTCTGTGTAACTACTCATAATTAGCATGTCAAAGTCTGATGTCGGCTGTAAGCAAGAAACTTCTGATTACGTAGCTTGATCGATTACGTAGCTTGATCGTGAATCGGGCAGCATAAACAGTCGAAGGAAAAGATCAACAATTTTTCATGCGATCACTCTCAACCTTCAACTGTTTCATGTCTGCGCTATGACTTATAGATCACAATATTCCTTTTCGTTTAAATCAAATTTAGGACTGACAGAACTACACTTACCAGGGCCTATAAAACCCATTGTATGTGTCCAGGAAGAAGTGTGTTTGCAAAAGTTCAAATACGCACCCCTCAACTACGAACGACACTCAGAAATTTCGGTACAATGGCAGTCAAGCAATCAGCAAAGCCGGTGACCAGAAGCACAACTGTTGATCAGAACCAAGAAAAATTCATGAGAGACATACTGGCCAGATCTTTCTCAAGTAAGGTGTCTTACCCAGATACAGAAACTGGAAAGAATGTGTGCTATGACGATTATGTGAAGAGCCTCGATAACGAAACTGGGAGTACAGGGTCAACAACCGCAATCATGTCAGATACTAAGAAAGGGCGTACCACAAAGAATGCAAAGATGGAAACAGAGGTTAAATCAAGAAGAAGAGATCTATCCGAATATGACTTGGAGAAAGCCAAATCTCCTGATCCCGACTCTTTTCAATCTATAGAGAATAAACTAAAGTTTGAGCTCGAGAAATGTTTCGGTAATATTTCTCCAAATCACTCTGGGCTCTCTACAAGGTACAAGCTCGAGCAAAAGCTGTCTGATGAATTATTCTCAAGTACGGATGTAGAAACGAGCTCATCCGAAGACTTTAACACTGCGCCGTCATCTCCGAAGCAAATTAAAATGAAACTCACGCCGAAGAAAAAGGCTGTTTCAGATTATACCTACTTATCCTCCAGAGAGTCCATTGACATAATAAATAGGCGTGAATACAATCTGATTTCTATTGATAACGAGTTCTATGAGCGTGCAACAAAATTTGTCACTGAGATCGGTATCTCAATTTATAACCCGAAATACCAGCAATTCTCTCTATTCCCTCATATTTTGAACATCCACTTCATCGTGATAGAGCATATCAATAAGAGAAATGGTTATTTTGTACCTGATTCCAAAATGAACAATATCACTGGTCAATCCATTCTGATCTCCGAGAAGCATATCTCCCAAGCTATCAATTTGATTTTTGACTGCTTGGGACCGAAGACGTGCATTGTTGGTCACAATGTTTCAGGTGATATTTCCAGTTTTAAAAATGTTGGGCTTAAACTGCCGACTACTTATGGAGTGATAGACACATCAGAGCTGTGGTACGGTTTGGTGGGAACCAAAAACGTTAAATCATCACTAGGTTTCATATTGGATATACTGAGTATACCTAGTGCCTTCTTACATAATGGTGTCAACGATGCATACTACACGTTAGTTGCATGCCTGATGCTATCTTCTCCAGAATTGAGGAATAACTTGGTTTTCAAAAAGTTTATAAAGGAGCAACCAGCAGAATTGGAACAGATACCAGAGACTGTAGACGCTGTGAAAATTGAGGCACAAATGCCCGACTTTTCGATGTTCACACCTGAACAGCAGGAAATCAAAAAGAAAAGATGGTTACGTAAAATGGAGAAGACGAAGAAGAAGTCAAAATCTGCCCTAAAGAAGGGTGATACCACCAAGGGTGCATTCGAAACTATGAAAATACGCTGTTCGCTGGATGAGGATGCCATTATAAAGAAGCATACAGCCCTCTATGGAAGCAAGAAGATGAACCCAGCCCCAAATAAATTCTACAAGCCAAGATCATATGAAGTAGGAGAGCTTTGTGATTTGCTAAAGGAGTTAAATGTGTAATATAGTAAGATATCCAACCTCGCAGATATATGAATACTGCTAAAAACGTATACATCTTTCAGTCAATAATACAAAAGGATCCGCGGAAAGTTGGCAGTTAAGGATTATTTGATCAAGTCTCTGTTGGCCAATGTTGCAGATCGCGTCATATTGTTCACTTTGTAGATTCCAACTAGACTCTCTGCCAACTCGAACATGTTGTTTCTTAACGAGATGACGATGAACTGGGCATTCTTGGTTCTTGACTTGATATAGTTGGCAACAATACTGACGTTCTTGAAATCCAAAGCTGCATCAATTTCATCCATGACATACAACGGAGTTGGTTTATAATGATGCAAGGCAAAAACCAAGGCCAAAGAGGCCAATGTTTTTTCACCACCAGACAAATTCGAAATAGTTCTCCATGATTTCTTCGGTGGCATAACAGAGAAAACTATACCTTCAGAGAATGCATCATGCGAGTCATAATACTCTAGTTCAGCCATACCTCCCGCAGTGATAAGATGATACATGTCCTTCAAAGTAGATGAGATTGCGTGGAAACCTTCCTTGAATTCAGAGTGTCTTCTCTCGTTCAGTTCCTCACTCTTCTCCTTGGTCTCATTTAGCTGGATCAAAGCATCTTCTAGTCCTTGTTTCTGATCAGCATAGTTCTTCTCTTTATCCCCGTATGCTAGCAAAACGTCTAAATTGACTGTGGTATCACTTAACTCCACTTTGAGAGAATCAACTTTTTCACCCAACTGCTTGAGGTCCAGTTGTTTTATGGTATCCTCCGTGAATTTTTCTTCATAATCGATCCGTTTCTGCAAAATTTTTTCCCTCGTAGGATCATCTGCTGCCATCCAGGTGATGTATGGTTCGACATCCCTATACTCAATATTTTCTAAGGATTCAAGTGTATGATCTATTTCCACCTGAATATTCTTCATTATATCTTCGACCTTTTTGATTTGCTTCAGGGTGTCACTAATCAATTCCGACTTTTCACGTAGATCAGCGTCTTCTAGTTCTGCTTCTTCATCAATCTCCTCGATGCTATCTGTTATTTTGTTCAGTTCTTCCTCAAGCTTATTGATATCACTTTGAATTACTTCCAGTTTTTTGGTCTTTGTTTGGTAAGATTTCCTCAGTGTTTCTGAGAGGGACTCAAGTTCGGAAAACTGAGATTCAGAGGCCTCAATGGTCTTTTTCAATTTTTGGTTCTGATTTTGCATCTTAGCAATTCTCAACTCATCATGCTCTTTGACTTCAATCTTAAGTTGCAAATCTTCCTTTAGCTCTTGAACCTTGGCTGTCTGCTTCTTCAATCTTACACCACCAATGTCCAGTATAGTTTGTTGCAACTTATCAATCCGAGTTTGGATGCCCTTGGTATTCTCTTCAAGTCTGATCTTTTCTGCTTTAAGCTCTCCAAGCGTTTCTTCAAGAAACTTGATTTCAGACTCGATCCTGGCTGTCTCTTGCGTATCCGCATTTGAATTCTGTAACATTCTTTTCAATTCTTTGATTTCTTCAGAGATACTATTGTTGTCCATCTGCAAGCGCACAATCTCAGCTGCCATTCTCGGGGTCTCTTCTTCAGAGCTTCTCAAAACCTGATCCATCTTCCTATACTGCATTTCTGCAGTTCTAAATTTCTCCTCTTTCTCGTTTAGTTCATGTTTCCATTGATTCAGCTGTTCAGGCGATACCGAGTCTCCATAGGTGGATGCATTAGAGGCAAGTTTCATAGCACCTCTACTAACCCTGTTACCACCACCGGACATCGTACCACTGTTGTCAATCAACTTACCGTCCAAAGTGACCACCCTCCATCTTTTAGAACCTCCGAAAGCGACACGATTGGCGGCATCCAAATTGGTGGCAACTAAAGTATCGTACATAGAGCTGTAGAATGCTGGTGCAAACTTAGGATCAACGGGACTGATAAGATCAAATAGTCTCGGTGTATTCTCAGGGGTGTTTATCTTATTGAGATTGAATCTCTTGAGTTTTTCAAGCACAATGAATTTACCAAAGCCAAGGTTGTGTTGTCTAAGATATTGAATGCAGTTTTGTGCGTCTTCAACTGTATCAACAACAAAATCTCCCAATGCACCACCACCTGTAGATACAGCCACATCATACTTATCATCTATCACACCAAGGTCCCCCAGCTTGCCGTAGAAGCCAGTTATTCTACCGGTTTCCTTTAGCCGCGTCAAGGCAGAGAGAACCTTATTCTGACTTTCAACATTACTGACCCTGTTCTTAGCGTCATCAACTTTCCCCCTGATATCCTGAAGCTCCAGCTGTAGAGTTTTTAATGTGTCTCCGGCGGCTCTAAATGTATTTCTGTTTTTATTGATATCTGACTCAAACCTACGTTTTTTATCAGTAATGGCTTCAATTTTAGAGTCATTAATTTTGATCTCTTCAGTCTTGTTAGCCAATAAATTCGAGAGCTTTTCCCTTTCGTTTTTAATGGAAATCATTTGATTTCTGAGTAACTCCACTTTTGAAGAATTAATTCTGAAATCACTTTGATTTCTGTCGAGGTCATTTTTCCATGGTTCCAACTCTTTCTGAAGTTTCTCAATCTCTTGTGAATATTTCTTAGTCTCAGAGGAAAGCTCAGCTTTGATTTGATTAAGTACCTCAGTCTCTGTTCTCAACTGAGCAGTTATGTCCAATATGAGACCCTCATATTTCTCTACTTTCTCGTGGATTTCTACAAGCTCCTCCTCGTTCGCTTGTAGCGTCTTTTTGTTACTCTTTAATGTTTTCTTAAGAGTGTCAGACTTCTTCTCGTTGATTTTCAAGTTTTCACCCAACGATATCTGCTCCTTTTCCATGACTTTAAACTGTGATTTGGAATTGCTTATCTTTGTGTTGATCTTGGAAGAATCGCTTAACATTCTCTCCCTCTTTTGTTTGAGTTCTGTAAGCTTCTTAGTAGCTTTTTCAACGGTTTCTTTATCACCCTTTATCTTCTCGTTCAATTCGTCAAGCCGAACTTCTTGCCTTTCCATCGCCAAAGTCTCAGAGTAGTTAGTCAAATACCAATATTTGACGGTCTCCTCTTTAAGTTCTTTTTCGAGTTTCAAGTATTTGACTGCAGCATCTTTCTGCTTCTCTACATCTTCAAATTCTTTTGATATGAATTTGAATCTTCTCTCTTTTTCATTGTATGAATCTTGTAAATTCTCTATTTCCGATGTGATGGATTCAATCCGCTCTTTGTAAGAGGAAGTGCCAATGATATCCTCAAGATACTCTAGAAGCCCATCATCGTTGTCGTTTTCTGCCTTTGGCTTCATTTGCGCAATCATCTCAACCTCACCTTGCAAAATCAAGAATCTTTTGTGATCTAAGTCTATACCTTCATCTTTCAATAAGGTGGTCACCTCTTTGTAGTTACTATTTCTGTTATTTATGTAATATGAAGATGAATTGTTTTGAGTTGCCTTTCTAGACACTATCAAATCGGAGTTCTCCACAATGGTGGGATTGTTCGTGTTATTACCCTCTGAGTCGTAATTATCTATGATCTTCTTGAAATGTATATCAACTTGACAAAATTGAAGGTCCGGGAAATTTTCAGAGTGATGAATTAATTCCTTCAATTTAGATTGTCTCATTTTGGAAGCTCTGAATCCAAAAACGAACAACATCGAATCAATGACGTTGGACTTACCAGAACCATTTGGTCCAACAACGGCACTGAAGGAAGGATGGAAAGGTCCAATTTCTTGTCTTCCAGCGTACGATTTGAAGTTTGTCAACACCAACTTCTCAATAACTAAACGCGGCTTGTTATCTACAGGTGTATCCAAGAGTCGTTGCATAGCTCTTCGAGGAGACGGCTGTATTGGCTGAAGACCTATGACTGAAACATTCGGCGTGCCAGTACCTATGGATATATTAAGATTTGGCACATCTTCCATCAGTACCGCACTTGAACTGGTAATTGCACTTTGTGGAGGAGTACTAGGTGACCCCGCATCTGCGGTGACTTTCTCCTGTGCTAATGGTTGCGAGAGAGCCTCATGGAACTCTGATGCAGAATCGTTGTCTGTGTTTGTGTGATCATTTCCTTGGAATGAGCTGTTTGCCAACGCATCCAAAGAGATATCTGGCCCATTATTTGGCACCTCTGGATTCCCTGTAATCATTAAATGCAGTACTGTGTACGGCGAATGTGCTACTCTTTCTGAACCGTGCAAGATACTGTTAGTTTACGTTTGCAGTCTGAAACAAAGGTGTCAACAAAAGAAAGCTCAAAGTTCAAACTGAATTCTCAAATTATAAACAGAGCCGGCCAAAAACAACTGCACGTGACCTGCATAGAAATTCAGCACCCGTGCACCACCAGTTCTCTTTTACCCTTTTTCCCCTCAGCCCTCAGCCGATTGGGGAAATTGGAACGACCAGCATGAATTACAGGGAGGACTACGGTTAAATGGAGTGGAACACAGCGCATCAGAGAATGGAGTAGAATAACAGTAGTAGTACGCCAAGACAAGAACTCAAGACCACACAATGGCCATCCACGAACTTCCTGAACTGCTTTCCCATGAGGAAATGAAGAAGCACCAGATTCCTATTCCTTTCAGAGATAGATGTGCTAGTCTTCTCATTCCTTTAAACAAGTGTAGAAAGCAAGGTGGATACCTTCCTTGGACTTGTGTCGAGGAGAGACACGACTACGAACACTGTCAATATCTTGACTTCAAGAGAAGAATCAAGGAGCTGGAAGATTACAAGAAGAACAGAGATTCTGCTTAAGTGTGCTAACTACCAACTACACCACTATCATATAACCATCAATCACAAGCATCAATCACAACTGAGCAGCTCGATGTTGATGAAATCATCGCTGTTGTGGTTTTCATCTCGACACTGCATGCACAACCTGCTATACAAGAGCTGCAGCATAGACCCCAACTTATACAGTCAGATTCCAACCTACATTTATCAGCACTTGCTACATTACTTACTTACTTACTATTCTATTTATTCTTCCATTCATATCACATGTTTTATTTATTGGTCCTATTTAGCCACATATAAATAGTCTCTATACAACCAATCCTCCCTTTCGTTACCCGTCATAGTCCACGTCAATCATCGCAGCTGGAACTTGTGATTGTCCGCTGTCCGCTGACCCATGATTTTTCCCAATCGGGTAGTTCAATAGTGCCCTCTTGATCATCAACAACGCTTTAATTCATAATCTCCTTATCGGCACACTGTAAACCACAATCATCGTACCAAAAGAGCAAGAATCTGTAGACATGGTTAAAACGTATCCCACTGTATACTGCAGACGTAGCCATTCGCTCTCGGAACCCATTCCTTCGAGCCCCATCTACAGAGCTAGCAGCAATAACAACAGCAGCATTGGTAGTGGCGGTAATATCCGTATAGGGAAACCACCTTTGTTAGACCTGCATAAGGCATGTAAAACTAATTGCAATACTATCAGCATTAGTATCTCTCTTTCTTCCTCACCAGTGAAGAAACTCAGTGACAGATGTACGAAGAAAATAGAGTTAGCTGTCGGCCCGACTCTAACTGGTGACGGTGACAGCGGTACCGGATTCAGTCTCAATACTTCCATGATTCCAACACCAGAACCTAGAAGAGAAATTGCATTGGTGGAGAAGGTTATGGAAAGAACAGCACCCAAGACTTATGTTGTAGATAGTAAACTGAACCACCTCTTGGAGGAGTTCTCAAACAAAGGTCAATTTGATCTTGGCGTTGAGGATGTTACCTACCTGAATCACAGTGTGATCCAGACTACTATCAAAATTCCCACTAAATTTGTGAAAGATATTGAATACCAGCTGTTTTATACGGGTCAAAATGCAGAGGCAATGATTGGGATACCAAATGCAGCGTGTGCTTTAAGTCCGAACTTAAAATCAGACATGATGAAATGTATGCAGGAGATCTTCGCAACAGGTAATCCGCCACGTAGAAGAAAACGAAAAGTTGTTATTCTTGCGCCAAGATCCGAAGCTTCTTGGTTCCAGAGAAAACTCAGGAATATAAATCTTCAGTTTCTGAAAGACACCACTGATTACGAATTTATTCAAGTCAAGTTTCCTAAACATCTGTCTAATACAGTGGAGGAACAACTAGAAAAGATGTTTTAGCGTTGTTTTCTTGAGTGCTATAAAACTTCTATATTCAGCTTGTATTATTGATTTAGTTACCAACCTCTGAATGGAACCCAGACATCGACAACCTCAGCGTCCTCATCATCACTGTCAAATACATAGTACCATGGGAAATTTGCAGCAGTGATACAACTGTGCTGTGGCACAATTTCCAATCTTGTGCTTAATGAGAATAACTTACAGTTATCACTTTGAGGAATCAGAATACCATGTTCCTGACTCAATCTACCAATTGCCCAATCGCCGTTTTCTTTAGAAGAGACAACGGTACCAAAACCGGGGATTGGTCCCGTCTCCCTAGACATTGCAATGACACCGGCGTTGATTAAGTGCTCACCAGGAGACTTATCACCTCTTTCAGGGTATGCAGAAACAACATCTGCAAGAACCTTACATGCAATCCTCTCAATAGGAACACAGCCAGTTCCAACCTGTTGCAAGTCGCAAAATGGATAATTACCCGCATGCAGTTCTAACTCACCATGCAGTTTTCCAAGTTTGGAGATCTCACTTAAGACATCTGCAGTAGTTGATGATGCATGACTCGTTGGTGTGGAACCTGCAGAGATGACAAGCTTCAATGATGGATTAATTTCAGCTGCCTTCTTACAAGCTCTATTTGCATTATCAATCTCATCAACTAAAATGGACCTAGCCTGATCCATAGATCTGGCTCCATATGCATGGCCTGCATGACAGTAGAAACCGTATAATGAGACGTAATTATCAGTATCATCGTTTATGTCAACAACTTTTTCAATAATCTTGATAAGCTCGGGGTCATCGTTGGTCAAGCCAGCACGATTTGTACCCAGATTGACTTTAACAAACACTGACCATTTCTTTTCGTAACCATGTTCCTTGGAATACTTGGACAAAAGGTCCAGTTGCTCTAGATTGTCAAGCATGATTCTCAATTGAAGGTCCGGATATTTGGTAGTCATATCTGCCAATTCACCGAGTTTACTTTCAACAACGGGCAAACTGAACAAGATATCTTTGACGGAACCCGCCTCGACGAGCTGTAGGAGGTACCATGCTTCTGCTAATGTAGAGACAATGATTTTATCCGTCTTGAGAGCGCCACTGCCTATTTGAAAGGTAGTACCCTCCAAAGTCTTGTGGGTCTTCACGTGAGCTCTAAAACTAGCATTGATCTCCTTTGCATTGATGAGCATCTTTTCACAATTCTCCTTGACAATGCTCCTGTTCACAATGAAGCATGGAGTGGACAATTCACTCTTCTTCTTGCCCTTGTATTCGTTGACCAAAGCCTGCTTGTTTGGAAGTGTCGCTAATTGAGATGGGTAGGACATGGTGCTGATTGTTTGTAGATTGTAGACTGTACTATTGTGATTGTGGCAGTCAAGTTTGTATGTGCTAGTAGGAGTATATCAATGAAGTGCAGGCAGGTGAGGTTGTCTTAACGTTCTTATTATAAAGAGGGGAACCGGAGCTTATATACGTGATGCCAGACACACTTTCAGTTATGAAGCCAATTGGTGAATTAACGAATTGTTTTCGAAGAGACCGTTATCGCTGACCAATTATCGTACACTAGGATCTATTTCACTAAATGGCCGGAGATGAATCACCGCTCACCGCGCTCTCGACCGTTATTTACGCTTTTTCCGGATACTGATAGCCACATAAATACACGCACGTGATCTGTTTGCACAGCCTTGCATTTTTTTTTTTTGATGGTTATTTCTTAAATTATATAGTTTTTATAAAGATTAGTTACTTATACGCATGTCATGAATA
>JAMYHI010000368.1:0-22036 GCA_025531525.1 Pichia sp. P7020A | reverse complement strand
GGCAACGACCATCTTCACAGCGTCGTTCAGCGTCCAGCGGCCCTCGTACAGCGGCCGGCGCCGGCGAATTTGCGAATATGGCCACAGCCGGTGGGCGCAAATTGGCAGAATTGCCCCTTTCGGTAGCAGCTGTGGAAATTGAAAAATTTGCACATGCCACCGTTCACCGTTCCGCAGCATGTGACTCTGGCCTGAAATTTCTGAGAGCGGTACGAGGTACGGGGTACGACGTGTGAGCGTGTATACGACAGAAGGACTCAAAAAGGAGGGCACGTGACACAGCGCAATCATGCATGACTCATGCACGCCCAGGGCTCAGGGCTCAGGGCTCAGGGCCCACAGCATGAATTTCACACATGACGGTGCACGACCCTTCATTTGTGATAGCTTGTAGAATCCGTAGAAGTATCGCTATCTAACGCTTCCCGTGCCTGATTTGTGAACTCAGATACTTTCCAACTGTCTTGCAAGCTTTATAGTAGTCTCTACCCTTTATATCAAGACGCTTCTACTTTATGGAAAGTAATCTCCCCGCGTGTACAGAATTTTGTTCATATTATTGTAAATGTTTATCATAAAGTTTGGGGATCCAATGATGTCCAACAAATATCCATTTATTTTGCGTCATATTAACGATCCAACCTTGCGGCGAAACTATGAACATATCTAACCACAGCTGATGGATTAATATTTATAGCGAAAGAACTTGCAAGGGGGGATTAAATAGTTGAAACATCCAATACATTCCACCTTATAGCATTACTTTGAGGTGACTGATTTATCTGTTAATTTGATTCTAAGTTCCCTGCTTTGGAATGGTAAACCGAACCACATACACATATGTTGGATTGTTATCTTGATGTATTGTAGCTTTACAAGAGATGTCCAAACCATGCTACAATAAAAGAATCTGGCTAAAAGGATTACCAGAAAGACCAAGAGAAAGCCTCCATCATCATCTCCAGGCAAAGAGCAACTCTCGAAGCAAAGATTTTAATGACGGGAAAGCCTTTCCTTCATTTGTTAAAGAAGATAGATAGACGAAAAGGAGAATGCGTCCAAATGTAACACCACTGTTGACTGAAGAAAAGGTTGAGGAACTGATTCAAGAAAACAAATATCTAAACTCTTCTATTACTATTTCCAGGAAGGCTACTAAAAAACTTCGTCTTGCTGCTAATTGAGATGGTGTCAGTTCTGAAACGAATACTCATCGTTGACAGAGGGTAACAGTCAGGGTGTGAATCAGAGCTCAGAAAGTACAGATAAGAGGGACTAGACTAATGAGAGCTACTACTGAGAGAAGCCGTTGAAGACAAGCAATGCTGATCATCGGGTGCAGTATCAGAATCAATATCAGTATAGTTTCAAGTCCCCCGTGACAAGGTCCAGCACGCTTCTCGGTGCCGGGCCAAGTCCGAGAACAGTGGCACTTCCACTCGCAATCTGCGTCCTTCCAGCATCCACCACGAGGTAGTTATTGATGTTTAAGCTCACCGCTCTCATGAGAAGCTCTTCAATCTCATCAATATTAGAGCTCTTGAGAACAATCTTCGCTTGTCCACCCTGCTCCCATCTCTTGATCATCTCTGGGTTGTAACCATCACTCTCTGGATCACTAATCATCTGCTTATATAGAGAAACCGCCGCATGCGAACACTGTGCCGCCACCTTACCCTTTAACATACCCAAATCCGTGCGTACAATTAATGCCATTCTCACTTCACCCTCCACAGCATTCAATCCCCTCGAGTTGACTATTATTCCAACATCCTCCTCCTCCTCCTCCTCCTCCTCAACATCATCATCTCCATCCTCTTCATCATCGTATCTCCCCTCTTTATCAATGAGGTCAATCTTTTTCTGGTACCCAACAATATGCTTGGTGACTTCCTCAATTTGGCTATTGCTTATCTGCTTTCCTACATAGATACCGCCTAAGACACCAACTATACCAGCTGCAATAATACCTCCATAGTGACTTAAGTTGGCCATGTCTAGATCAGTGAAGATTGGTGTACAGCATCCACCAACAGTTGATGATGGGACGGAGGACGTTGAAAAAATGGTGGTGGAAGACTCCAAATTCATGCCCAGCTTTTTTTTTTCAGCGAGTCCCACGCAAAATTATACACCACCTTACCTCAAAGTTCGGACTTCGGACTACGCACTTCGGACTTCGTAGATTGACAGCGCTATTGGGCAGTCGTAATTCTATAAAATGTAAACATGCTAGTTATAGTGTTGCGTTAGTGATATGAACTAACTGGTTATTGTACAATGATCCGATCCTCAATGGGGTCGACGAGCTTAATCTCGGAGCATAGATGCCTATCTCCTATACTCGGTCTCGTCAACGCAAACTGATCGTTTCTGATTTCAACTTCAACGTCCTTCTCGATCCAATACGCAAACACATTATCTGATGTTATCTTAGTTACAACGCATCTCATTAGNAATGAATCAGTGCCTCCACTAATATCATTCTGAATACCTTTCAATATCTCAAATCTGTTGAGCTTGTTCATAATTTCAATATACCCCTCACTCTGCGAGATACATTTACGATAATGTTCATCCGTGACCGTCTGTAGCCTTTGCGGATTCCACCTGTCGTCTCGCTCATCCGTCATTTGAAAGCAATGGATTGCCAGATATCTGAATAATTGCCACTGATTCAAATGACTCTCAATATAGTTCAATGAGGTAAATGACGCAAAATGACCTAAACCAAGTGGCAAATACCCACTCTTTTCACGAGATTCAGGTAAGTCCATCTCCAACCTCAAATCCAAATGGCCAAGAAATGCTAAACATCCCACAAAGGCAGTCAAGTCACCTGGAGTTGAGCTCAATTGAAACCCAAATGTCTCGTAAGAGTTAGCATACCATCTGAAAATTTTGAATTTGCGGAAAACCTTATAATCTTTTGAGTTTGGTATAGCCTTTTGCAAATTTCTGCTCATTACTTTAATACCCTTCTCAGCACAAAATCTAGCGAGGTTCTCGTCAATCAATAATTTCAAACTCTGAATAATCCACTGTCGATCACGATAGACACCCATGCTCTCATCACTATCACTATCATCATCACTACAGATATCGTCTTGGCTGTTGTTCATTTCCTCAGCTAATGGAGATGGTGACATCGAGTCTGTACGATTACGATACTTTGCGATGAGCTCTTCATTGGTGTTGCCACTTTGATTATCAATAAAGAACTGCTTGAAAAGTTCAATGTCCTTAGTAGTATCTGAACCGGTTCTGAAAGTTTTCAAATACCCTAATCTTATCCTTGATTTCTCCTTCTCAATGAGTAAGTTGAACAACTTATTCAATGCTAACCAACAATCCATTTTTGATTTGGAGCCTTGGAGATTGATAGGGTTTCTGTTCTTGAACCAATCATCATCAACTTTTTCGACTTTCCTGAAAACATCGAGTCCCACTTTAATCACTGGAGCAACTAACGATTGTGAATCAATCAGGTTGTGGTTGAACGTCAACTTCATACAAGGCTGATTCACTCTTAGGCCATGCAAAAACCTATCCAATTTGGGGAAACTTTCTATATTCCCACCAACTCTGATCGGTTCTTGAACTGTGATATTTTCATTCGGTGCCTGATTAGGAATGGGAACAAAAATATTGAATCTATATTTGGTTAGTGAGACCTGATCAACTGAGAAGGCGATGTTATCATCAATCTTGTATACTTTTCGGACATGTCCCTTTTCAACATGTTCCCATATTTTGCCCTTTGTGTTTTGTATGATTTTAATGAAATCATTAGAGAAATTCTTATTCTCGAATCGTCTACTAATAGCGAGCTCCTCATTGGGGTCGCGATTGTGAGGTTTTAGTGGTCTGTACCTTTGCATATGTGTTGGTAAATCCGAGATTGCCAATCCCTTGTTATAAGAGTATTGCAATTCTTGCACAGATTGAATGCCTAGGGATAAATCCTCCGGGTCATTCATATTGAACCCATACACGCCACTGGCCAAGATTGGATTTGTGTGCTCAGTGTATATACCTAGTTCTTTCAAGTACTTGAATAGGATACTTGAAGATAATGGTATCTCTGTTGGTAGAAGTGATTCTAACTTTTTCAGGAGCTTAGAGTGTGGGTTGACAATAGCATACTTGATCAATAAGATTAACCTTTTGAAATTTTCATCTGTTTTAATGATATTGAAGATCTGGAATTGGTTTCGTCTCAATAAAATGTCGTAGTATGATCTTTTGATTATATCGTTGTTCTGGTTGAATACGTTTTCAATGTTCTCGGCCAAGAGAATAGGGTTCATAAAGTAAAAAGTTGAAATCTGTGCCATGGGATTGAGAATGCTGTACATGGACGTTCTGCACTTGACAAATCTGAAATGGATCGGATCGTTATATAGCAAAAAATGACATGATAGCTGAAGCGCGTGCACTGCAAATGGATTGCTCGAGATATTCAAGATATTCCTTAGGGACTGAGATGTGGCATGGATTGCTTTAGAAAATTCTCCCAAATTCAGAGACGATTGATAATTGACAAATGCAGTCTTTAAATATGCCGTGCGGATCAAATCGTCTGATAATATTTTATTTGTAACTTCGTTGAAGAAAAGTAGTAACACGTTCAATGTGAAGGTCAATTGCGCTCTATATAAAGCGGGGAGATCTGTATTATCATGCACCAATTGCTTTAGATGGTCAAGCTTAATAAATTCGGGTATCACAAAGAGGATATCTTCCTGCTCTAAGGAGATAACATCGCTATTTGGAAGTAACACTTTGCAGGTTGTAAATTGTGACAAATGGAAATCAAGATCAGTGAGAACAATTCCAAAAGAGTTTGGTCCCGTTGTTGGGTCAGAACGGAAATGGATCAATGATCCCGCTTTTGGAAATTCTAACGATGTCTTAGATAATGAGGTTATATGGTTAACTGTATTTGTAAGATCAAAATCCTTTAAGGATGAGCTTAGAGCCTGCAAATTCTTTCTGTAGGTGGAGGAATAGAGTTCAAAGGAATAATTGAGTGGGGTAAACACGCGATTGGCCATCTGTTGTGGGTCGAGTTGCGACAAAGAGTGATTATGCCGGCGGCAATTCAGTGTCCTCAAGTGTGTGAGAGAGTAATTGGTTCTCGGGTTGGGTCGTATGGATGATGCTGTGCGTGCCCAACATCTCATGTGCCGGTGCTGACGCACAGCATAATGATTTGGCCAGTTCAACGCCGCACTGCGGGGAAGAAAAGCCGTTTTTTGAGCTCGACATCGCTCTCGCAGTAGCATGTGTTGGTATGCGTGCCGTGTCGTGTCGATTCGTGTTGTGCTTTCCATATCGTTCTGTTGAGTTTTCAGGTTCTGGTAGGATCCGAACATTTTATTTTCCAGATCCCGATCCAGACAGAAACCCCCGGATTCATGTCCGTGCTCCCGCAGGGAAATTCCACGAAATGCGAAATTCATTTTGCCAAAGCGCCGACGCGTCGCCCGCCCGCCGTGAACGTGAAAAATTTTCCCGCCTTTTTTTTCTTCTTTTCCTTTTCCTTTTTCCTTTTTCCTTTATCGCCCACAGAACAATCCAAAATTTGGTGGCGCACCGCCTGCCGCCCTCCGCGTCCGTTGTTGGTTGTTGATCGATTGTCTTGTTGTCTCTGGCCTCTGGGCGTCTGACTGATACCGACCGACCTACACGCTTCTCTGCAACGCATCCACACCGCAAATTTTTACTGCCCGCCCCGCCGCCAGCCCTGGCCCTGTCCTTATCTACACCCCACACCCGCCTCTGCACAAGCATATACAGTAGGTTATTCTCATCAACCATCCAGCTAACCACAAATACCCCTATCGATCACCATGGGCCAAATTCTATCCCATCCAAAAACTGAAAAATCTTCCGAAGAGGGAGGCAACGAAAGGGTTGCATATGGTCTCTCTTGTATGCAGGGTTGGCGTGTATCCATGGAAGATTCCCATTCAATCATCCTCAATGTTAACAAGCTCTCAGATTCAACTATAGACTCTTCTAAACCGGACAATCTCTTTTTTGCCGTCTACGATGGTCACGGAGGTGAAAAAGTCGCCATCTTCACTGGTGAAAAATTACCAATCATCTTATCAAACAATGAGAAATATTTAGCTGGCGATTATATACAAGCATTGAAAGATACATTCTTAGCTACTGATATTGCCATTCTCAATGATGATGAACTCTCCAAGGATCCATCGGGTTGTGCTGCAACTTCAACTTTGATTACTTCCGATAAAATTTATTGTGCAAATGCTGGTGATTCTAGATGTGTTTTGTCCATCAATGGTGTCGTCAAGCCATTGAGTTTTGACCACAAACCAACCAATGAGGGAGAAAAGAACAGAATCGTCAATGCCGGTGGTTTCGTCGACATGGGTAGAGTTAACGGTAACCTGGCTTTATCTAGAGGTATTGGTGATTTCGAATTCAAAGATTCCAAGACTTTGCCTGCAGAAGAACAAGCAGTCACTGCATTACCTGACGTTCTCGAACACAACTTGGACACTAAGAACGATGAATTCATTGTCTTGGCATGTGATGGTATTTGGGATTGTCTGACTTCTCAACAAGTTATCGATTTTGTTAGAAGATATGTGAAAGAAAACAAATCATTGACTGAAATCTGTGAATTGATGATGAACACTTGTATGGCTCCAACATCAGGTGGATCCGGTATCGGTTGTGATAACATGTCAGTCTGTATTGTTGCCCTATTGAATGATAACGAGTCCTTAGATCAATGGTATAAGAGAATCTCAGACAAGATAACAGATGAGGATCTCAAGAAATTGCCAACTGCTGATGAATTATCCCAAGACTTATACAAAATAGATATCGAATCCAAAATGTCAGAAACAAAGGAAGAAGACTCTATAAATGGTAAGATTGGTGGCTTAAGATCTTCATTGAGACACAGCCCCGATGATGATGATGATGAGGATGATGATGATAGTGCAGCCAATGTTCTCAAGGGTGGAGCACCAGCGTTCCTTCAACAATTACTAGCAGCTTCCTCTGCTTCACGTGGTACAGGAGAGAATAGTAACGTTATTTATCTGGATCCATCAGCAACTTCTATTTTGCAATCCCTCGGTGTCATGGAAGAAGACGATGATATTTCTCACGAAGTCGAAGAAGAAGAGGTTGATGACCAAGAGAAAGTGCAGGAAGTCACCGAAGATGACAATGACAATGAAGATGTCAAAGACAAGCAGTAGTTGAGAGCTCAATTCAATTGCTCCACTCTTATCTCATCCTTTCACTCAATCTCAAATCCTTTCCTTCGGTCAGACCACTCCCCCTCCCTCCTCATCAGTGTATATTATAACCAGGTCTTATCACACCATCAACTAAGCCCCCCTTTATGTTTTCATTGTCATGCCATACGCCATACCTTTTTTTATCCCACTTTCATCCTACCACTTTTCCAATTCAATTACGATTCTCCATTGGCCGTCAATTTAGCACTCTTCAAGTTGAAAATTCTTCAGAAATGGAGAATTATGATTCAACCTTTGTGAAACTAAGCAAATGCCCTTTTATCTCGACCCGTCTTTTCCTTTTCTTTTACTTTTACTAACCTCCTCTTTCTCTTTCCCCTTCCTTTCTTGTGTCGGTTGATATTGCTAGACCTTTTCTAAATTCAAATTTCCAAATGCATTTCCATTTTACTTATTTGTTATTGTCTTAATTTGTTTGCTTCAAATCTATTCATACATACATACATACATACATAAATAAATAAATAACTAAATTTATATAGCGTGTCTACAAGAAATATGTATGTGATGAAACTCGAGATTCCAAATGGTTCAACCAAAAACTGCCTTGCTGTTCACATAGCATGCATCTATTAAGGTCTCAGGCTCAATATTCATCACTTTGGCAACAACTTCTCCAACAAGACCAATTAAACATGGCTCATTCCTCGATTTGATCAATGGTGCATCAACAAAAAATTGTTGATACTTGAAACTGTCGAACCTTTCACTTTTCACTATTGGGATTGGCAAGAAATCAAACAATGTCACTTTAGAGACGTTCCCCTTTTTGGAAGCCTTCCCCCCTCCTCCGATGTTGAGTAGTTCTTGCAAGTCTGGCTTGCAAGTTAGGAGGTCATAGTTCTCTGATTCATCTGGGTAGAATGCCGAGGGAGATCTCGTTAAATATTTGTAAGAAGGGTGTGTTCTCTTTATTTCACACCAGGGGGAATCGGTTTCAATCATCAACCTATCTAGCGGTATTGCCGGTATCGCATCAAGGGTAGCTTGATCACGCAAACTGGCCCCATTCATACTTATGTAGATTTTATACCCACGTTTGTTTGATGGTGAAGTTTCCAGATTCATGAGCTTGCCCAGTTCCAATTTATCACCAGTGAATGAGTGAACAAGAAGATTTTTATTTTGTAGTCTGCCATCTTCTATGTATGGTTGCAGTATACTTACAAAGTCATCACATGCAGCTCTCATGTGCAAAAACAGTGGTAGATCAAATTCAGTTGCCAGTTCCAATTGCATTTTGAAATAAGTTAGCTGCTTATCTACTGGAGTGTAGTGTAATCTATCATAATCGAGACCAATCTCTCCAAAAGCTTTCACTATCCCCAGTTCTAACCCTTCATGTATCACTTTTTTCAAGCTGATAATGTGTTCTTCGGGGCTTGTGCTTTGTTCAAATTCGAGTACAGAACATGGATGCACACCGACTGTTGAGTATAGTTGAGGAATCTCAATACCTTGCGAGAATTGTGTTTCCTGCTGGAAAGATTGCACAAGTTGGATTGTTCTCTGTGATTCTGTTAATGAAGATCCGGTCAATAACACGTCTTTCACATGATGTCGATACGCCTTTTGTAAAACATCCAACATATCATTGCGATGATGTTTTTTTCCTCGATAATCACCACTGAACATTGGATCGGTGATGTTCACCCCGACATCGTAGTATCTCGGAGTAAATTTTGCTTTAGTGACAGATAGAGATGCCATTCTTCTTACAGAATTGTGCATAGAAAACGCTTACTGAGTTTCAAGAGCTGTATAGCCCTTTCATACCTACTTTCTCCTATGTCAACGGTGCACGTAAGCCTTAACAACATCGACGTAGTCGGGGGCGGCGGTGATTGAAATTCATGTCTCGAGCAAGGTGCGACGCGTCGGCTCATTATCGAGATCTTCGGCTAAAGCTGAAACGTTCCGCGTCCAGCGTTCCGCTGGAACAAGAACAGATCGGGCACGCCAATGAGGCGCAGTTTCCACTATAAATGGTGCATCATATATTCGAAATTATTATAGATTTATGAGCTATAAACTCTACGATTCGCACACATGTACGTTTGGTATGGAGTGTATATAACGAATTACAGATGATGTATACGTATACACCTCGATATAATTGTATAGACCATTAAAAGATCAATAATTGTGTAATATATGACTACAATCGTTTACGATAATGCAACTCGACTAATTATAATACAGCTGGCCGGAGTGATTAAATATTATGTTGCGATGATCCGCGCTCCTTTGTATGCACACACATGTGGGAGAAAAATGCTCATGAACTCGGAACTCCGATAACTAACCAGCGATCGAGACTACGCGAGTAGTTCTTTATGTCTAGGTATCTACAATTGGTTAGTTGCATACGATACATTGAAATGGTGGCTGTATAGTCGAAAACATTCAAGATTTGTGCATCGGTACACATTCAAGCCGTTTTTGATATGAAAGGGTGAACAGGTATGTCTTCTTAGCTTGTAAAATAGTTTGCTTTTCAAGGTTCTAATGCATTAAGTATATGGGAGAAAATATTCATCAGCTGTATTACGGCTTTGAAGACGAACTTCAGGCTATATATGGATCTATATATGTCAAATAGGTTTTTCAGAATCCTCACAAGCTTATACACACACATGTGTGCATGAGGTCCGTTCATGGACTATTTTTAAGGTGCATCTAATGCGCGTGCATGACAAGGGATCCCTTTAAAGAATGCCTTAATATTTATACAGAATTGTGGTGAAAATCACGCATATCAGGTGTCACACCCCCGTACGTTATACTTTGATTTTGTTTCTGGCCGGAAAACAGTTGAAGAGCATCTATATATTGGGTTGCACACCTATAGGAGTTGTCGAATTTACCTAGTACCTAGCTCGTGTTCGAAACAGATCATCAATTTTATACAATTCCTAGTAGATTATGTATAGCTTATGCATGAGGTCCCTGCATCGAATCCAACAACATATATAACTCGAGATGCTCCGAGTTCTATATAGCCATATATGGCAGCTCGCCCCTAAATAGTGTGCAAGTTATAGCTTATAGTGCATATATACGTGAGTAAAGCCGCTGGTATATAATCGCATGTTCCGAGATTCGTTGAGTGGCCCGCAACTCAATATATCGATCTATATTTTTGCTATACATTTTCCATCGATTGGAACCCCGGGGTTTAAAGTACACTGGTACATTATGTGGTCATCGGCGAGCCGATCGAGGTATACCCAATCACAATGTGACAAATCTATACGTGGTTAGTGGTGAGGTTCCACGATGTGCTCCAAGGTGGCCCTGCAGTATATACGTAGCAGACAGGACGCTTGCCTAGTGACGATGTAGATGCCATCGGGAAGCGACCAGTCGCATGAAACACATGATCTAACAGACTGGTCAGACCGATCCAGATCTGTGAGAGCATTGGCCAGATCCAATTGGAAAGCATAATCCCCCGTAAATGCAAGGGCACCTACCGTTTTCTCGAATAGTTAATGAATGTTGTTTATAAGGTAGCAGTGACCGGCACAGTAAGGAACGTACAAAGCAAGCTAGAGACGGATAAATGCCCTCTGTGTGATAGATAGACAAATAGCAGTAAGAAGGGAGGATAGAAAAAGAAAGGCATCTCAATGGAATAGAGCCAAGTGTGCGAGTGTGCATTTGTCATGTATTTAGCAAAGATTGATAAAGGTTGCGAGTCTATTGACCCACCATAGAGTAGATCTGTGACAGCGAAGGGAGCATCACAGATGCTTGTTGAGGTGGCATGTAATGAATGGTTGCTCCTTGCGTATTTGTGTGATCGAGCAACGTCTTTATTGGTGGCAATACTATCCTGTTTGGAACGTGATATTGCTGAGAGATGCCTCCTTGGTAATTTAATGGTGTCAGATTTGGTAGCTGAAACGACTGCATTGGATGTGTTGGTATTTGCGTAACTGGAATTGGTAGTCTATTGTTGAATGAAGGCATAGTAGAGGTATGTGATGCCCTCGGGACGGAAAAGCTGTCACCAGGTTGTATATTTAGATATGTGTTTGTTGATGCGACCCCTGCTGCCAATGAAGAAGATCCGCTGACCTCTTCACTCCCAAAAAGGCTGATTTTCTTCTCCATATCGAGAGTGGTTTTCGTAGGTAGCAAGATGGAAGGCTCCTTCGTGGAAAAGCCATTGACAGCACTTGTGCATACAATCCCATCTTCCTTCGATGTCCAAGGGCTGTAATCAGAGGAAGGAATAGATGAATGATATGTGATGTCACTGCTCAAGATTCTACGTGAGGTAACCTGTTGTTCATGTATTTTTTCGTCCTTTTGCCATGTATCTGACAATTTGCGACTCTTGGTCACTTTTCTCAGCTGGCCAGATTTGAGACGACGCCATCTGAACTGACAAGCATTGGAAGTTCTGTTGTCAAAATACTTGGCGATTTGCTTCCAACCAAGGTGGTCCACCTCTTTCAGTTTGATTAGCAGCAGATCGTCGTCGTCATCCCAAGACTGTGGAGATGACTTTTGCTTAGTAACAGTTGCACCTATTTTTGACATCGTGATGAATTAGCTGTAGCTAGTAATCTAGAATTCGAATAAAGGGTTGATCAGCTAAATGGAGGAGAGATGTGAACTTCTACAGACCCCCTATCGAAGGAAACAACGGCGATTGACTGGTACTTATAAACAGCTCCCGGCAAATGCAATTTTAAAATTGACATGCAACGGATCCATGATCGATGCACCGGCCGGTTATAAGGCTGCTAACAGACATGCATGTGTGATTAGCTTATTACAGCTAAGATCTGCCATATCGAAGCCATACGTATATCTCGATCTAAATATTTATACCCCATCTTAAAGAGATTGTACCGGCCGGGGCGAGCGGTAAATTTGGAAAATATGTACGCGTGCATGCAATTTTAAGAGAGTTGGAACAATCGGTGTGCAGAAGGCAGAACACATGCATGTTACCGCAGCTCTTGCACGCATTCGGGGCGTATTATTGGGTAGTCTGAAAATTATATCCCCCCGCGGGTGAACGTTTTAGGTGCACTCTCATCGAGCTCATTAGTACGTACGTTGTTCAGGCATGCACACCAGTATGTCATCGATGTGGCAACTGACCGCAATACCAAATACAGCCATAAATTGAGCGGTCCAGGATGTATATGCTCTTCAACTGTACAACACCATTATCTCTAGTTACTGTCGATTACATAGAAGTAACACCCACCAAAAGTTTCCCCCAGAAAGTTAATCTAACTTTATGTAGAAAGTAAAAGAACAATTGTGCATGCGAGCTGTGCTTAGGCCTTATAATGGGACTGTCACTTTAGAAAGTGCTACTATTTGTGTTACATTTTCTGCTTGGCTGGATCCTACATAGACCAACGATAAAATACGAACAAGTACAGAATTGATACTCGCACTCGAGAGTTACGACACAGCAATAGCTATATAGAATCACACGACGCATCAATAATATGTGCAGTTCACTTTAGCATCGATATATGGTACATTTTTACCCCATGATGTGTAGTTTCTACACGTACGCATATATATACACCCACACAGACACACCCCATCATCACACATGCAAGAACAATTGTTCCGCCTCGACCTTAAAAGTTCTGCCATTAAAATCAAGAATTATAACTTGGCCGATCATTTCCGAGCAATTTGCAATACTTAACGACCGGTTCAAAAGGATTGGACTCAAGGTACATGGTCCTATAGACCATGGTCGGCCATTTCACGGGACGATACGTTGAGCAATATTGCATGTGCATTTGACGCTGGAACTATAATTTATATAGCTGGCTTGTGCATGCAAGTAATTTTCATGTATTAAAATGATTATTTGGACTAGATCCATATGTCGATCATCCGGTGCTGTATATAGCTTAAATATATAGATCACCACGTCTATTATTCAAGGCCATCGGGCCCATCAGACCCGTGTTTGCGCCGGCCCCGATGCCGTTCTAAAATTTGATCGAGTCGGTGGTGCATCTCCGGTGCACATTTGCATTGTCGATGGGCATACCAATTACACGCAATATTAAGCAGCTTGTATCTAGAGCTAGAGCTATAGCTTACACTGACACGCCATAAATTTATAGGCCCGTATATACGTGAACAAAATGTGCAGTACATTGCCATGTGTTGCAGCTGTATTATAAGAATAGATATAGGCACAGAACCGATCCGTCGGAAATGGCGCTGTTCCGTCGGAACTCTTGATTATGGGGCCCGACCTGCAATCGAATATTGTAAATTGCTACCCCGGCCGGTAGGAGCTGTTTGTTATTAAGCGCGTTTTAAAGCTTCCAGCGGCTGAGCTAGAGCTACAGCTTTGACGTGCAGGTGTTATGCGTCAAGTTGCTGTCTTTAAGTTGGACCAACCATCCGATTCCACAGGCCATGGAACAGACAGTACACCGTCAACCTGGAGATATGTATATGCCTGGGCTCTATATGAGAGCATCGACTTCACACGCGGTAAGTGCTTGGCGGATCGGCCTGATATCCCTTTGAGAGGTCGTATGCATTATCTATATGTATATGTGGGCAGTCAGAAACAAAGCATAATTAATAAGCCACCGGCCATCGGACTTCGAAGCTTCGCTCCAAGAAGCAAATTCTCTAGCTTGTACACGTAACGCGGCAGGCCGTCGGTCGAGCAGAGGATCCATAAATGCAGTCATTGCAAGTCTTCAAAGAGGGCCTGTGAGCAAAATTATATAAGAGACGGCTCAAGCGGTCCGCGTGATAGTGCAACGACAACTACCTATTCTCTACGTAGACTATATTCACAGGCTCCTTAAGTTTGCTATGACGGAACTATGAACACACATCTATAAGTATTAGTGCTGACGGTGTTCAATTATCAGGTACGAGTACTGAACACTATTGTTTAACTTGTAATTTACAGGCTTGCAACAATCAATGCCGGAGTACCAAAGTACTGATGTTCTATATCTCCAATTTTTCTTCCATAGATTATATATTATTACAAAGGCCCGATCGTGAAAAGTGAAGCGTGAATATCAAAGTGCATTTCCTACTTACAACTTAAAGTTCGAGCTTCTCTTGAACTTTCTCCTTGAACGTGTCAGGAATCAAAACAATACCCGACCTACCCAAAGAGAGGTAACTCATCTCGTCAATGCCCATTCTGAGTAGCTTCGATGCCATACCAGCGACTATACCCTTCAAGTCCAATGGTAACTTCTTCAAGTCCACGAATATCGGGTAATAATAGTCTTGTAAGGAACCCATAATGTTTGACCTGGAGAATCTGAGCTTGTTCAATTCAATCGTTTCATACGGTAGTAACAATCCAATCTCCTCCGTCGGTGTTCTGGTGATGGCAAAGTATTCAGGGAACGCATTCTTACCTGAGATTGACTCCGTGTTGAGTCTCGCTATAGATTCCGCCGTTTGTTTTAAAACAGCAATAAAATCACCACTCCTTGCACCGGTCAGAACGAGTCTCACATCGGTGACAAGTTTCGGCTTGATGTCGTTATTCTTGAAGAGCTCAAAAGTCTTATGCTCGAGTTCCTCACCATACAAGTTGACGTTATCTTCAGATTCCACCTTTTTCAAAATTTCTAATGCTTTCACCTTGTCCTTAATGGGCACTAACACCAAGTCTGAGAAGTAATTTGATATGAAGAAGAGTGATATGTTATTCAACGACAGTGGCTCCGTCAATTCGAGAATCTTCTTCCCAATGTTCAATCCATCACTGAACACTTGAATGATAAAAAATTCATCACTGATGAGGGTAGATTCCTTGTCCAATTTGATGGCTTTCGACAGATGCTTTCTGATTAGTCTGGTAGAGCATATGAGAGTCACCTCCTCCGTGGTAAATGCTAAATGGAAGAAAAATCCATCGTCCTCAATCTCATTCTCCACAATTTCTCCTAAGCTTTGGGTATCTTCATTATCGAAACTAGCAGAAGGCGACTTCGGCCCACTATATCCTTCATATGTATTGTCATAATCGGAGAAGCTCTCATCAAACGCTGATCGGTCTGATTTTGAAGAGATTGAAGCTGAATCGTTGTCCGAATATCGTGAATTTGTTCTGTTTTCGTAAAGATCCACTAATCGGAATATTATCTCCAATATCCCTGCCTGGAATATCCAGAAGTTCTCTCTCGGTATGGTTAATACGGATATCTTGCTCTTAAAGAGCTGCGTTTCTGTTGAGTCTATCATTATTCACGTTTTAGTGTGATGTAGTGAATATTATGGTGTGGGGTGAGAGGGGATGGGGGCACGCTTGTATTTGTTGTTCAGCAGTGATATTCTTTTGCCAATTGAAACCAGAATAGCTAACCGTAGACGTTAACTGTAGAAAGAGTTGTGTACTTAAACCAATATAAAGGGACTGCTAGCTTCAGAGCAGAAGCCAATTTGCCCACAACGTACAATGAGTCAATCGATTGTCTGTCCTGCAAGTGTTACTCATGTTCCACGTTCCACGCGCCAGTTTCACGGGGTTCCTAAAATTTTTCAGTGCAGCAATTTTCCAGATTTCTCAAATTTCTTGCCTCTTGCCGCGCTGGGACGATATTACTCATTTGGGAAAAGGGGCTCGTCGGTCATGTATCGCCGAGGAATCGGAGAGGAGATCTACGTACAGCTAGATCGATGAGATGAGATGAGATGACGATGAGAAATTCATGCAGGCGCACTTTTACTTGAAACGCGTCTGTGACGGTTTCTCCGCCATGGGGGCTCAGCTGCGGGCTACGGGCTACACAGTACACAGCGCAGCGATGATGGATCACATTCCCAGACGTGTTTCAGCATCAAACACTATAGTGCACGGTCGACTCATAAAAAGACGGCGTGCCACTGTTGGGGAATACCAGCATGCAACAAGGCAGGTAGAATTTGCTACAGTAGCGTAGTTATCGTAAGAGCCAACAATCATTATAATGAAAGCTACACTGAGCAATAAAGTGTCTTTGAAGCACAAAATATCAAGCCTCTTCAGAAAAAAAGTAGCACCTATACCCGAAGCTTCAGAATCAAGCAAAGAGACGGAGTACTCTCCTTGTACTTTAGAGGAGAGCCCTAAACTGACGCTAAATATTCGCTCTACCTACCGAGATATGGCTAAGTGCACGGAGAATCCGTTCTTGGAGAAGGTGTCGACTTACTCAGCAGGAAAGTGCGAGTGTGAGAAAACATCTCAAGCACAACCAAGAACAATAAAGAAAACAGGATCAATAAGAGATTTGAAAGCTAAGTATAATGCACTCAAAAGATCGTCTTCAATGAAGTTTAGCAGTAATCACAAAGTGAAAACGAATATTAAGAAAAGTGACAACATCAAATTGCAAACATCGCCACACAATACAACACGTTTCACCCCACAACAGGACTATGACACGGAAATCGAAGATTTTAGCACTAGCTCCATATTTGAGAACTCAATGACTGTATCACACATTTCATCTTTCCAAGATATCACACCTACGAATGAAAGCTATACAGACATATATAACAACATCTTTGGTAACTACTACGCTAGAAACCAATTTAGTGTTGAGTCGTCGATAATCTCAGACAAAGAGAATGTACCACCATCCCAATACCTCCTCTCTGCATCACATACTCCAAATTATAGCATTACCACACAGACACCAAAATTGTTATGCACTCCAATTTTCGAGAAGAGGATGGAGCAAGGCTCTCATAATTGTGTGCATGACTATGAGCTGCAAAACCGTTTCATATCCAATCTTATTGAGAAATCCCCCTTTGAAGAGAATGAATACAATGTAGATCCATTCCACTTTCATCCCCCTGAAGCACAAATACTGCCTTCACCAAAGCCAGTTGCACCAAAACACAAACTGCCAAAAATACCACAGCCACAGTTGAATACTAGATCCCCAGCATCACCTAAATATTTCCATACCTACAACGAACTGCTTCGTGAACCAAACTTAGATGATATGAGTAATGAAGAGAGGAGCTTGTTCGATGCTCTCAGCAATGTCGAATGGTGGGACTGTTCAAGGGTAACGCTCAGACAAATTGAGGATAGTAAGATTTGATAACGTTCCCTTTAATCGACATCACTCGGATCCACTGCTTCTTCTTCTCCATCATCATCATCTTCCTCCTCGTCAACATCATCGTCATCTTCATGATAGTCATCATCAGGTATTTCAGGTTCCTCCTCCTCTTCATCCTCGACGTCATCAACATCATCATCATCATATTCTCCAATGAGATAACTATCTCCCGCATTAGCAATGTTTGATACCCTGCTTCCATTTTTATCATCAGTTCCTTCCACACAAAGAATATCTGCTACCGTGACCTGCTCTCCATTTTCTCTGTTTATACCAATCAACTCCTCTTGTGCATCTTCCTTTATATTTATTTTATTCTCAATATACTTCTTATGTTTGACCTGTTTCATGCCCGGGTAACACACTTTGTAGTCATCCAGGTTGTTAGCATGGATACTCTCATCATGAGTGTAAGCGCAAGCAATGTTTGTATCCTGTGGTTGATTCTGAAGTATCACCTTCTCAATAGTTTGGTCCTCAAGATCTCTATCATCCTCTAGATCATCCTTCAAGAAATTAACAATCACGGAGACGTTTTTCATCACTTGTCCATCATATCTATCACTTGCGTCATTTCTGTCTATACTTTTACCATTTGCTTGGTTACTAACATTGTTCTGGTCCGTTACAACCATTGTGGAGTTAGTATTGATACCACCAGATGGACCCAAGATGATAGGTTTCCAAATCAAATTATCCGGCTTAAGCTTGATCGAGCTTCTCTTCATCCATGTTGCGTGAAGTTGTTTCACAAGCATGTCATTAAATATCATAGCGTAATTATTCTTCTCCCCATCATCATATCCAATGAAGGAACTGAGTTGTTCAAGACCGACTATGACATCATCATGTGCCATTCCTGTTAGATTGGATATGTCATCTATTGATAATTTGAAAGATTTTAGAGCAGGGTCCTGAACATGAGAATTTACCCCTTCTTCCTTTATCTGATCATCGGATTCGAAAAGAAGATAATGCATTGCTCTAATGATGGCCATTTTCCAATAGTTACGGTAACTTAAAAGACCTAGATGACTTAGTGGCTTTTCAGGGGATCCCAATTTGAACTCTCGCCTCGAAAGTAGATAGCTGAAGTCAATTAGTAAGCTACCAAACCCCCTTCTCTGATAGATGGGTAAAGTCATAATGCAAGAGAGATTGTAACCGGTAGAGTTTAGTTTCTCCTTAGAGAAATAACCGACAAATTTGAATCCATCATTCCCAGAGTAATCATACAACACATAAAACATGAATGGTTCCACATCATAGTACAATGTTTTCGAGTTGAGAAATAGTTTCGCCAATAAGCAAAGATTCTGACAAAAAATGACATTCTTCCTTCCATCTATCTCAAACATGGACACGCATTCCTTCTCATCTCTGTGTATCTCTCGTCCAGCGGGATGCGACTTGAAGGAACACTTTAATGAGTGTCGTGATAACGTAAATGGAGAATCAAAATATGCCAAACAGTGAGTGCATATATGCATCAAGGGGTTAGAGGTATATTGTGAAGGGTATGGTGATTTGTACCACGTCATGATTTCAAAGTTACCAAAACGAATGGCTTTCAATTTATTAATAGAATTGGGCACATTTTCACTGAGTGCCTCTTGGCTATTCACGCTTTGATACATTTTCAGATCTCTTGATTTCTTTAGGGTTAAAGATTTCGTCACCAGATGAGAAAAGAGTTTCCTGAAATTTGGCGTCGGTACAGCATCGAAAGTGTTCACTTCAGGAAATTCAAAGAGTCCCCTATATGGAAGTTCAAGAAGCACCGACTCAACTTTAGGATATACAGGTGATTTCTTCGTATTTGCTTGCTCTTCAACTTTTATTGCTGGCTCTACTTTCCTTCGCTTATTGCGATTTGATGTTTCATAATCCTCTTGTGTACCCTTTTCGTCACTCAAGGAGATGATTTGAGTATTGCAAAAGGGTACAGCACCTCCCTTGTTTCTAGACCTCGATGCCCTATCAGCCATTAGCAGCCTGAATGAATGTATGCAAGATTGAAAGGTAGTAGAGAGCAGTGAACCTAGTTTGAGTGCATTAAACGTCTAGCTGATATCTGAAGAGCGGTGAAAACAACCGCGATTCATGTAGGCCTGCATGAAAGCCCTGCATTCAGCACTGTGTATGCTCTTCCCGTTTGGGGAATTTACCCGAGAACTGATAGCCGAGAAATACTCATTTTTCTGAAAAAGCCGAAAGCGGATCAATTTTGCTGGGGTCGTTGAGTGTCTTCAAATAGTTTCACGCCGTGCAATTTGCGTACACAAGGAAAGGGAAAGCAGAGACTGGAGATGCGGTACATCAGAAGCAATGAGTGTCGCACCTCAATACTCAGTCTATGACAGTCGTCCAAGAGAGATATTCAGATACTCCGAAAAGCATGGGAAAATCACATTCGATTATTCCTGTTTGAAACCGTACGGCATCCCCTCATTACCATGTCATATCTCAATGAAATCTGGTTGGCAGCAATACAAGAGGAAGGTCTTCCGCTCTGGCGAAGTCAGAGTGAAATTGTTGCTTATAGCGGTACTTGGGTACGAAGCTGTATATGGGAAGAGACTATTGAAGAGGGAGAAATCGCTAGATGAGGAGAAGGAAGAGAAACATTCTGATCACGTGGAAATATTGTGCCATAATGGATTACACTCCGATCTATTGTTGAAATCGAAAGATATGTATTACGTGATGCTTTACAAAGGGAAACTACTATTCAGCAATACTGACACAAGATCTAAGCAGAACCCGCTAATGTCATACATAGGTATCAAGTTTGAAAGTGTCCTCACCAGACAGAAAAATCCAATAGATTCATCACATTGCAAGGTATTATTGGAGGGGAAGTATGGTAAGTGGCCATTCAAGAGTGTTGTGGAGGTTGACGCGTATAAGAGAGCTGCAAGGGGTATGCATATTGAACAAACCGATGAGCAGAAACGCGTTGATTTGTATGTGGAGATGAAATTGTGTCTTATCCCAGACCTAAATATTGATGAAGTAGTTGCCTTGAAGAGCAAGCAAGAACAGCTTGAGTATCTTCGAAGAAGCATTAAAACATTCAAGTTTAAGGTTCAGAAATGGCTCTTCCAGACTTACCTGGGAAGGCAGGACCATCTCGTGATTGGACTTCGGGACGACACCTATCAATTGAGGTATGTTTTTGTGTTTGACGTTGTAACGGATCTACTCCCTTTCATGAAGGAGTCATACACAGCAATTTACAACAAATTTGAAAGCTCCGTCGATACCCTAGATGTGTGCTATACAACCATTTATGAACAGATCAAGAAGTTACAAAAGGAGGAGACCGATGTGTTTATTTTGAAAACCAATAACCTTTCTGTTATGCCTGCCCCAGAAAATGTTGATTCAAACGCAGTGTTAACACCGGAATGGTTGGCTGTACAACGCGATGGCAAAAATGCTACAGACGCTCTTGCGACAGTGCCTGAGGTGGACATGGCGCAATTGGAAAAGTTGAAGATAGCCGAAATTGACCAGCAGCTGTCCAGGTTGCAAGTATAACTCCGCCAACCGCCACTGCCTACATATACACTCCAGGGTGCCAATTCAAGTTGGCTGCTTTGCTTTCTAATCGGAGAGATGTCTGTTATTCGAAATTTCTTTGATATTGTAATTATTCATCATTTTCATTATGTTCTGATCAGTCCAGAGACTACTCGACGTAATAGTCGGCGTTAGTTCTTTTATTACTTCCATCAGCTTACCTCTTTCATAAAACAGGCTATTCAAAATGTCCTATTAAAAGTTACAGCTATGCACTGTAATATACACTGGGGATAGGGGATAGGGGATAACGGATAACGGATAACGGATAGCGGATGCGGCATATATAGCTGCTAATAATAAGAGCTGTTCGCCATCAGCGATACGCGTAATGTTCTCTTCCGAGCTCTTTTTGTCGGAGATTACATGATACCAGCACCATCACCTGTACATAGGC
This sequence comes from Pichia sp. P7020A, assembly GCA_025531525.1. Taxonomy (NCBI): domain Eukaryota; kingdom Fungi; phylum Ascomycota; class Pichiomycetes; order Pichiales; family Pichiaceae; genus Pichia; species Pichia sp. P7020A. Next base: position 641 of record JAMYHI010000368.1, on the reverse strand, counting down.
TTCTTTAACGCTTTTCTGCTCCATACTCCATACACATATATGGCCAGCCAGCCAGCCAGACCTAGACGTACACGTATACTGTACGCTGTGGCAATATAGCGGGGCTGCTTCCCCCGCCTACTTCGGCAGCGTTCTTGCGCCCATTGTTGGCCTATTGTTTGCTGCTGACAATTGCCAATTGCCGCTTGGCAGCGGCCAGCGGCCAGCGGTGCGCTTTTTCTTTTCCATTCAGTACAATTTTCAATTTTCCGTTTCTCACAAATTCACGCCCTCGGCTTCACTGTAACCAGCTATCTCCATCTTCTTGTTCCGTGTTGCTCCCGTCTTCCGATCAGCGCCATCGGGCTGTAGCTTACTTTCCCACTAATTTACTTATATACGGCCTCTGAGAGAACAGTGCATATTTGCCGCCTCTCAACTGGAAATCGCCACCATTATCATCATCTTGCCTCAACTGTTTTAAGCTAAGCATACGCCAAAAAAATTCGGCATTCTATTGACACTCAAAATCGATATCATACCATAGCATACTATTCTTCTTCTTAACATCGGACAGAACCGCTAAATACCTCACGCAAACTTCTTCAGCAACTAAAAATGGCAAGTCTGAATTCCGCTAGTAATCAGAACAGCACGGCTCC
>JAMYHI010000367.1:0-19717 GCA_025531525.1 Pichia sp. P7020A | reverse complement strand
TAATTAAACACTGGTGTTAAATCATCAAGCACGTCAAATTGTTGAGCAATTTCAATAGCTCTATCCAGTGGGACCCAAGTACCTTGATATTTACCATATCCACCTTGCACTTTTTCGTGAACGCCTGTTTGGACATCCTTCTCGAGTATTCTCGTTCTCTTAGCCTTGGGGAAATTGGCAACTTTTAAGATATGCGTTGCATTGACCCAACCATCCTTTTTTCGACGCATCACTGAAGACTTGGGATGAATGAATTCATAGACTGCAACACCCGAATACGTCGCCGAGTACAGATCCTTATGCATTGCAATGATTGTTTGTTTGTTTGTTTAGTAAGATCGATCGGTGTTATTAGTTTATTATGGGGTGTAATAGTGGGGTCACTGTGTGTTTTTGAGTGCTGTGTGTTTCTGGATATAGCAGACCTGGTTGCTGCGAGTGTTCGCGTGTGACTCTGTGCGTGTGCGGTGCCGATACGCGCGACTTGGGTGGTAAAACGTTCTCTGTTGTGTATGCGCTGCCAGCGTGTCTGGTGGACGTGTCTCTGCTAATTGTTGAATTGTTGTTGTTTGTTGATCTTGTGCTTTTCCCTTTCTCTTTCTCTTTTTTCCATTTCCCGTCTCCGTTCTCCGGGAACCCGCGGCATCCGTCCGTGAGCGACGCGTCGCTGATTTGTCTCAGCTGAAACCCACAGCACCCGAATTCCGAATTCAAGAAAAGAGAAAAGGGGTGAAGAGTAAAGAGTGACGAAGCACGAAGCACAGACGAGACACGCTACACGCGGTACAAGACCTGTCTGCGGAGAAGGAGAAAGAGAGAGAAAGAGATATACACATAGAAACAACGGGCTTTCACAGCACATACACACACACACGCACAAACACACAGTCCTGCATCTTGGAAAGCTCAACTTGCAAACCATGCCTGCCCCCACTGCCCCGCCCACGCAGTCTCAGCTCGCAAATGCAGCTGCAGCTAAAGGAGAAGATGCCCACATAATTGACACAACAGAGAATGGAAATAATGATAAAACTGTGAAGATCGACAAGTCGGAGAAGCAGTCAAGGCGCAGATCGATGTCTGCTTTTACATTCCACTCAAACAAGAGCTTTGACCAACCGAAAAGGAGATCGTTCTCTTCCAAACAGAACAATAACGCCACTAATAACAGACGATCATTTTCTCATAGTGCGACTCCATCAATAACAACTTCAAATAGTCTATCAGACGGGAGAAAAAACACAAGATCTGTCTCCGGATCTGGTATGTTCTTCTCGTCTCCACATTTTGCATCTTCAACCCCGAATCTGGCCCATAAGACCTCCAAATATATCGATTCGGAGCTTAGAGCTTCTCATTCCAAAGTGAATGTGGGCGGAAAGAATATCGTTTCATTGACGGTCCCAACAATCTTGCATAAATGTTGTGATTTCATAATCAATACTCCACCTATTGAAGGATTGTTCCGGATGAATGGATCCATCAAGCAAGTAAACCAAATAGAGATGGATTTGGCAGCAAATATCGACTCTTATACTTTCAAGAATGATCACCCTGCGGCAATACTTGATATAGCTGTGGTACTTAAACGTTGGATTGCGAAACTTGATGATGGTGTCATAACTGCCGATGTTTGTCATCTACTTACACAGATTCAGAAGGAATCGAAAAATATCGAATACCCTAGTGAAGTAGATGATGACGATGATATAGAGTCAATCATAGATATGGAGAATACTGTCTCGATATCACCAGTGAAACAACAACCCCAATGCCAATCTCAGCTCAACGATATAACATCCGCACCTGAGGGTGAACTGGATGAACCTGTCAAACCGGTGGAAGTCACCGTATCTTCTTCTACCCCTATTACATCACGCAGGCCTTCGACTATGCCAGCATACAAATCATACTATTCATCGGCGCTTCGAACGCTTCCTATTGAGAACCTTCATTTACTGCTTTATTTGCTTGATGTTTTGTACAAGTTATCCGACCCACAGATATCAACAATCACTAAAATGCATACCTCAAACCTAGCCAAGGTGTTTCAACTCAACGTATTTAGAAGTGTGGATCTCATCACATCCTTGAAAAGTTTCAGTACAGAAGATCTCAAATCCTCGTACAACTCAAATGAAGAACTCCTTACTCACCTTATTGAACAAACACCACTAATATTGGATGATCTGTCGGAATTCATCACTCAACAGCAGCCACAAATGGAACGTATACTGAACTTTGCACCTTCGTCGTCGGACTCTATTGAGCATTCGGCTATTGACATCCCATCACAAGCTCACTCGTCGGATAGTTCCTTGGGATCTTCAATTTTTGTGAAAAAACGTCATACAGCTTCCCCTCACGACTTTTATTCATCTAGAAACAGCTCTATGGAACACATACCTCATAGCGGATCTCGCGCTAAAGAGTTGGATCGTGTCCTTGAACCATGTGTTGAGAAACCCTCTGCTCCAGTCACTCCAATTGCAGGCGTTCAAAGGATGTCATTTGAAACATTGAGAAGGGAAGATGCTGTTTCTGATGATGTTGTCGCCGCAGTTGGCAGGTTCTCACACTTGGCTCAAGATGACAATAGCAATCACAATAACGATCACAATTATGATATTCATCACCACCATGTGAATACTAAAGGGAAGGAGAACTTACATCATAGTAAGCTTTATGAACATAGGGCCGATGATAACCATCATTCACAAGACTTACAGGAATTGCAAGTTAAAAAAGGGAAACGGAAAAGTTTCTTTGGTATGATCAGCAGCATGAGAAAGTCTTCTATGCCCGTTACCGAAGTGAATCATCCTGTACAGCAGGAGACTAGGAAGAGCATGGAAGCTGAAATGATCATTTCTGAGCCAAAAAAAGAAATAGTGTCCGAACCGAAGCAAGTCGCTGGCGAATCAACTAATAAAAGTCAAGAACTCGGATCATCACCAACTCCTTCTGATAAGATCAGAGAGCAACTCTTGTTATTAGAACCGTCGAACGTGGATGTGGGTGTTGAACCTTTTGCTACAAATACACTTTCCCTCACTGCTACTCCGCCAGAGCCAAAATCTGTTGCACTACAGATGCCGCTTCAATCAGTTGATAATTCACATGCGGCAAAGGCCTCTTCCGGTGAGAGCAGTATGAGCTCGAGTGATATGGTTAAGGACAAGAATAGAGATAAAGAAAAACCAAAGGAAAAAGAAAAAGAAAAGGATAACAAAGAGAAGAGAAGATTTTCTTTGTTCAAATTTAGAAAATGATTTGCTGTAGATTTAGATTCTGATTTACTATTCTTTGTAATATAATGATACCTTAAAACCTCCTTTTTGGCATAGTTTATACTGGTTATCTGTGCATGTAGATGCAATGGCCTCTACCATAAAGTTTAAATCTTAAAACTCGGGGCTCGGGGATCGCGTAATGCTGAGCGGAGAATAAGCGAACATGAAAATTGAGGACGCCTCTCAATCTTCTATCAGAGATTAACTCCCAAGCACGGTTGCTCCGATACCCCGAACATTTTGTAAGCATCACCAGTCTGAAAACCGTAAACATCACCTAACACAACACACATGAATAACACATCTACGGGCACTACCAATGTCAAAGGATCATCTATTTTGCGCTGGATACGAAGGCCCAAGCCGAATTCAACAAATGTGGAAACTACTCCAGATTTTGAGCTTCACCGAATAAACAGTACATCGAATAATACCATACCAGAGTCTGGACTTGAGAGTGAAACATCAATGACAACAAAGAATAAGCAGAATAATTTTGGACGTGTGGTGACGACGTCGTTAAAGAACTTAGCACCTGATAGAGATACCCAAATTTTAAACCTTAAAAATCGAAAATATAAGAAAATTAAGTCCTCGGTTATGGCAATATATGTTGGTTTGCTAGCTGCAGTTGGTGGGTTTTTGTATGGTTATGATACTGGTATGGTGAATGGACTTTTGGAGATGGAGTATGTGAAAACCAACTTCAGTGGTAATGGCATTTCTTTCTCATCCAAGGAAAGGGCCATACTGACGGCAATTATGTCATTGGGTACATTTGTTGGATCTTTAGTGGCTCCCTTGGGATCTGATAGATATGGTAGAAAACGGTGTATGATTTGGACTCTACTGATTATTTTCAGTATTGGAATCATATTACAAATTTGTTCAGAAGATTTCGATTTACTTTTAGCGGGCAGATTCGTCACCGGTATTGGAGTTGGTGTCATTTCTTCCATTGTTCCACTATTCCAGGCCGAAATTTCACCCAGGTGGATCAGAGGTTCCATCATATCTTTCTATCAATGGGCTATTACCTGGGGATTGATGGCTTCAAGTGCTATTACACAGGGGACGAGACGAATGGATGATGCTAGATCTTTTAGAATTCCAACTGGCTTACAATTTGCTTGGAGTGGTGTTTTATTGGTCGGTTTACTATATTTACCTGAATCTCCTAGATTCTACGTGATGAAGAATGATCTTGATGGTGCTATCATCTCTTTATCGAGACTTAGAAGATTGACTGTGGATGACGACGAACTTATAGAAGAGCTAGTGGAAATCAAAGCGTCACATGATTACGAGTTGAGTGATGGTGATACCAGCTATCTAGACTGTTTTAGAAGCTCTAATGGTAGAGTACATCAGTTATTGAGAATGATGACATGTTTCGCCTTGCAAACATTTCAGCAGAGTTCAGGAATCAATTTTATCTTTTACTATGGTGTGAACTTCTTTGTCGGAACGGGTGTCCCCGAATCATATCTCATGTCTTTCATTACATATGCTGTCAATGTTGTGTTTACTTTGCCAGGTATCTTGCTCGTTGATAGACTTGGTAGAAGGAAATTGTTAATCATTGGTGCTTTGGGAATGGCTGTGAGCAATTTTATCATAGCAATTGTTGGTTTGAACACCGACTCTGTGATCTCCAATAAGGTCATGCTTGCGTTTGTCTGTCTTTTCATTGCATTCTTTGCATCGTCGTGGGGTCCTGTTGTATGGGTTGTCACGGGTGAGTTATTCAGTTTGTCCATTAGACAGAAAGCTGTATCGTTAGCTGCCACTACTAACTGGGTGGTTAACTTTGTGTTTGCCTATTCCACCCCTTACATTATTGATCAAGGTAATGACACTCATGGTACTCTTGGGACGAATATATTTTTCCTTTGGGGATCTATGAACATGTGTGCCTTATTTGTTGTTGTTTTCTTTGTCTATGAGACAAAGGGGTTGATGTTAGAGGAAGTTAATGAACTCTACAGGCGCTGTCCCAATGCTTTTGGATCACAGAAGATGAATTCGGAAATCTTGCAAATAGACATGTTTCAGAAGGAAAATGATATGTATGGTGCTGTTCCTGATATTCGAATGACTAGTCAAGATTCGACGCAGAAGCCTGGAGATTCCAACCATATAGATGACATACAGTACGATGATATGACTATGAACTCGAGTATTAGACCTTACCCAACGAATAACACGCACGGTGACTGTTCTTTATCGCCGATGGATTATTTGAAACAATGGGATGAGAAGCAGGAGAAACAAAGAATACTCTCTGACAATATTCTAACCAGGCAGTCAAACACGTTCCCTTCATTCTTGGATGCCGATAGCAGTCTAAAGAGTATGGATGATAGTGAGCAATTGGAAGGTACAAGTGGTGATATCTCCAAAGGCAGGTCTGGTGGGAGGCATGAAAGCACTTCCTCTGGTCGTGTTGATAGTGCTGTATATGCAGCTGACAGTGAGCAGATTGATCATGATGATAATGATGATAATGATGACGATAGTGGTGTCGACGGAACGGAAGAATCTGAAGAAGACTCTGACGATGATATTGATCCTGAGCTCAACTTTAATTTTGGGATTTACGGTGAAGATAACGAGCCTGGTGATATTCTTGATAATACACAGCCGATCGGTTCAGTTTATGATGAAGAGGAAGATACTGACGAAGAAGAACAATACAGACTTTTCATTGCGCAGGTTGCGGCCGATATCGGTGAGCGCTCCGGTGTAGATGTGCGGCCCCTGGGAAATGGTTCTCAGTGATCTAGGCCACACTTTTTTACGTTTTATGCTTTATATTAACAAACAATAGTAGTTTTGATAACGAGGAGCGTACTGTTTGTAAATGGACCTGCCGTATCAATTTGATCCGTATACCATGCCGTCGAGGCTCAAGACTCAAGACTCAAGGCTCAAGGTTCAAGGATGGATGTTCGGTGCTCGGTGCTCGGTGCTCAGCTGAAAACTTAAATTTGAAATTTGTGTCCTTCTCCTATTATTCCACTCCTTCTTCTTGACACGCTACACTTTCTTTCAGTGGACTTACAATGCATTTACATTGTACCAAAACCGCATCCGGTGAGAACGATAATGGTTGCCAAGGTTCAGAAGGTCACAGACCTGGACAAAGATGAAAATACTGATAAAAGTGGGTTTCAAGAGAACGAACAAGTGCGTGAGCAGACGAGGGCTCGTATTCATAAAAGTGAGGAAACCAACGGTGGTGGCATCGTAAAGGCTGACAAGGGTACAGTACTTCCTGTACATACTAAAGATTCTACGATTGAGTCTTTTAATAAACTTGCACGCTCATTGGTCTCTCCTCAAGAGGAAGCCATCAAGAAAAGGTGGTTCAAAAGTGAAGATAATGAAACGGTCACTGAACTCATTGTCTTCTACTTTTATCGGTCCATCTTGACCTTTTTCTATCTAGTTTATTCCATCTATGCAATTGTTGAGTACAGTGTGAACATAAGTAAGATCAAGTTCTTGAGTATGGCATACCGCTCAGATGATGATTCCAGTATTATCAATGCCGATGTCAATAAGCTACCGAAGATTCCTCAACGTTTAGCCACCATTTTGAACTACAAGAGTGAGCAGGAGGAAGGTGGAGGGATTGAAGGCTTATGTAATGATGGTGCATCGATTACAGCATGGTGTGTTTGTAGTGGTATACCAAGCTTGACTATCTATGAACCTAGCGGGGTCTTGAAGAAGAGTGTTCGTGAACTAAGTGATGCCATCTTCAAGAAATTTGAATCATATTTTGGTACGGAGAATGTTCCTAGCTTTCTTATCAAAGTTCCCCACTTGAATCTCAAGTATGCAGGTGTGGATGGCGAATTTGTTGATCTTAATGGTTCAAACTCGACATCATCTGCAGAGGAGTCTGAATATCAGATCAAGATCAACATCCTAAGCAAGGTCGATGGTCGCCAAACAATCATTGAACTTACGCGTGTGATGGCACAAATGACAAAGAATGGTGAACTGAAAAAGAGTGATATTAGTATTTCCTTCCTGAACCATGAGCTCAAGCAGCTCGTCGGAGAGGAGCCAGATTTGATCATTCTCTTCCAGCCGTACTTAGATCTACAGGGATATCCACCTTGGCATATCCGGTTGTCTGAGATGTATTGGGAGCCTGACAACGAGCAAGTTTCGTACGTGGTATTTCTACGTGCATTGCAGAAGTATTCCACGTGTAAGGTGAACGTTGGCCGCTGAGTGTGCCGTGTCTGCCCTTACTAGCTGCCGGCATTCTGCATTCTACATTCTGCATTAGAACACGCATTTCCCCTTGCTGCGCCCCCTCTTTATACCTGCATTGCTATTGCTAATCCCCACCACAAGCTTCGTAATCGTAATTCGGCCTTCCGCATTAGGCAACTCTGCTGCTCTCTTCCCCCAGCCGCAGCCCACCGAAAACCCAAATTCATGCCCGCGCTCAGCCCCCAGCCCCGGCGCCTAAAATGGCAGGCGCGCCGGCCCATTGGCGATTGGCGCATTCTACTGGAATTTCGCATTTCCCCCTTTATCGGAACTTCTATTGTAGTTGCTCCTCTAGCGATCGATCGTGCCCGCTGCCCGCCCACCGTCGACGAGCAGCCTACATGTGGCCAGGTGGCGATCTGATTGGCACAACAGAAGCACGCACGACACTACAGAACCGCTACCAACTAGCCAAACACAACAAACGGTACGTACATGGAACATATATGCGGCAACCCGCAGTGGGGGGATATCCAAGGAGGGGCGTGCGTGCAGACACGTTCAAGACGAGCAGGTAGACAGGCAAACAAGATTAGAATACCAGTCTTGCTTGACAACAAGCATTACAGACACGAAGATCGCTCACAACTTTCAACAACTGCATGGTGATGCAATGCTTAGTATCGATACTTATGGAGGGTATTGGGATGCATTGAACCGATTAATTGCGTTCTCGTTACCGTGTTTTGATACAGATCAATTGAGCTCGGTTTTATGGATAATGAATCTCTATTCAACTTGACTTCTTCTTGGGAACTGAGCATTCGATCTTAATGCAACTGAGCTTGACATGAATACTTCATATTGTTTGTGCTTTGTCTTTATCGCCCCAGTTTGATACGCACGCGTGATTGAATTGCTCCAATTACCTCAATTTCAAATGTTGTTATCTACGTGTCAGCTTATCCAAGGTAATTTTTTTCAGCAAAAAGTACACACATTTCAACCTTTCAAGTGTGTGATACGGGATAGAACATTGACATTCATACTGCATAGACTGTTGCTAGGCATAGAAATTGCAGAAAACATAGTACTATGCGATCTTGATCTAATAGATCAGTCCATTCATAGTGGTGATCTGAATTTCCTAAATCGCTGAAGTTGCCAATCCTGTCTCTCTGCTATCCTGATATCACATGATGTCTTCTATAAAGGCAAGAGTGACACTTCTACTTCACTACCTAGTTGCTACCACCAGATAACAAACAGAAATTTTGGATCGTTTCACCTGCTCCCCCCTCAATTGTCAACTTCAATACGCAAACACGAATACTAACATACATACTTAATCATTTCAAATCAATAATTTAAAGCAGATGGGTTTATCAATCTCCAAGTTATTATCTGGCCTTTTCGGTCGTAAGGAAATGAGAATTTTGATGGTCGGATTAGATGCCGCAGGTAAGACCACCATTCTTTACAAGTTGAAGTTGGGTGAAATCGTCACCACCATCCCAACCATTGGTTTCAATGTGGAAACCGTTGAATACAAGAACATTTCCTTCACTGTTTGGGATGTCGGTGGACAAGACAAGATTAGACCTTTATGGAGACATTACTTCCAAAACACTCAAGGTATTATCTTCGTTGTCGATTCTAACGATAGAGACAGAATTGCAGAAGCAAGAGAAGAATTACAGAGAATGCTCAATGAAGATGAATTGAGAGACGCAGTTCTCTTGGTCTTCGCCAACAAGCAAGATTTACCAAATGCAATGACTGCAGCAGAAATCACCGAAAAGTTGGGTCTTCAATCCATCAGACCAAGACCTTGGTTCATTCAAGCTACATGTGCTACTTCCGGTGATGGTTTGTATGAAGGTTTAGAATGGTTATCCAACACTTTGAAGAACAGCGCTTAAGTTATGAGCCACTAGGCATGTGGCGCGTTTTGCATGACTAGTCAATCATTATTACCGCATCCCCCTCTCCTTCCATTCCGATCTCCCTTTCTATCTCTTACATAATCATTGTAATATTTCTATATCTATATCTATATCGATCCCTACCTATTCAACAGGGGTCTTGCTCTCCTTAAAGGTGACGGTAGATCTTGTAGCTTCGGTTTCTATTTCCTCATTGGGCGTATAGTTGCCCCATTTGGACCATCTCTATCCCGGTTTGAAGTTCCTGTCATGTTGCTGACGTCAGCAGTTTCTCACTTCCCCCTCGCACCGCACGCAACTTCATTTCCGCGATATCTTCGCGCATAATTGCTCTCAATATTTCCATCAATGGAGTTCTCTCTGCGCAAAACGCAGTCACAACATTCGCGGCTCCGTGCGGGTCCGCCTGGAATACTGGGGCGGCCGGTTTGGCAGAGCATGGCAGGCAATTGGCTGTGGCGGGCGGCACCCGTTGTCTGGCAGAGGCATGGTGGGCAGGCTGACTGGCTGGCTGGCTGGTTGGTTGGCTGGATGCAGGGTTTGCTGGCGCTAGCATTGGCCACTGGCCCTGGGTGACGAATTTGGATTCACTATAGGTGAAATGTGTAGATTTTGACTATGTTTTTGCTATAGCGTGTATTACCTTTGTATTAGAGGGGTGATTCAAAGGTATCTCTAGATCAACACACATAATGGTACGTACTAAGGTGCACTATTGAAGTAGACGTTGTGAACGACGAACGAGGCAAAGTGGTGTTTGTTGAATGGAATCGTCAACGAGTGAATGAAAAGAAAGTGAAAAAATGTGAACATCGAGTACAAAAGTAAGGACAGAGCATTTAGATACAATACCGAATATCACAGCATCATTGAACACACAAGTTTTACATTATAAAAGCTATTATCTACATATACGATCAAACTAGTGATACTATGGAACAATTAACGATCTTTATGAAACTGCAACCAAGATGTTGAAAAATTGTAACTAGATAATGAGGTTCACATAGTATACAACATCACCCCTTCAAGGAGTATCTTATCTCTTGTCATTTTGAAACAAAAACAGAACTTGCAGAGAATAATCAAAGTTGAGCAACAACTCATCAGTACTGAAAAACACACTTACTATCATTCATCATTCAGACTCAAACATACACGACTCGTCGCAACACATCCATCATGACCATTTTACTAACATAATTATCTATGTCCACCCCATTATCATTTTCATTTCAATACAGGCTGGATTAAAGGCATACGAATTAAGAACCAAGTCCAAGGAACAACTTGCTGAACAGCTCGTTGACTTGAAGAAGGAATTAGCTGCACTTAGAGTCCAACAAGTCTCCAAGCAATTCGTTCCAAAGATCAAGGATGTCAGAAAGAACATTGCTAGAGTATTGACCATCATCAACGCACAACAAAGAGCTTCTGTTAGAGCTTTCTACGAAGGTAAGAAGTACATTCCAAAGGAATTGAGAGCAAAGAAGACCAGAGCTTTGAGAAGAGCTTTAACCAAGGAACAAAAGAACCTCAAGACCGAAAGAGCAAGAAAGGCTGCTATTGCTTACCCAGTCAGAAACTTTGCTCTCAAGGCTTAAGGTATATGAGTCTGTACTGAATTGTTCGTTTGACCCTTCATACCTTTCTTATATAGTCTAGTTTAATACACCAAAATCTTCAAAGTTTATCTAACAACACTGGATGTATATAGCCAGTGTCTAGATATCGTAAGGCACTTGTACCTTGTACTAACGCTAGTAAGCCTCAAATCATCGACTTGGAAGGACTTCTTTTTATTGAGGGATGAGAGTTGACAGATACCCTCACTGTACGATTTGAGTGAATCAAAGTGGCAAAATATCTTTATCTATACCTGTTTCCATTATACAAACACATCGCACTAATCTACCAACACATATAACCACCGATCAACAGCAGTAGCATAATGTCGTCTTCACAGGATGAAATACGTGCTATGCGGTTGGCGAAGCTAGAAGCTGCTGCCAAAAACAACCGAAAGGATGATGGCGGCGGCGATAACGCAAACGCAAACGCAACCTCTTCAAAACCAAAGAGTAAGATATCTGGTGATCAGTTGTCCCCCACGCTACCAATTGTGACAACTCTCACTTCTTCTACCTTACCAAGTGCCGGATCAATTTCGACTTCCCAGATTCCTTCCGCCCTTCCTGCATCTATCATAGACAGTGATTCCGATGATCTCAATGCAAGCACTAAAAAGAAGCAAACGTTTGACTATGATAGATGGAAAGCCAATGAGATGACGCGTATTCTATCAGTGACGCTATCACCTGATGATTCTTCTGCATCACACATCTACCTCAAAGCTCTTAGTAAAGAATTGGGCACAACGGATCTGATTGCCGTAGAGGATCCGGATATCATATTGACCACGTTGATCTTTGAAGGGGGTTTGACAGGCTCATTCACATCTCCGTTATCTTACTTATTTCAATGTTGGAATATGGCAAACACATCAAAAAGACTTCTGAACAGAAACTTAACATTGGGTTATGACAATAAGTTGGAATTTTATAACGAAATTCTCCGGTTGAGTTCTGGATATGCCTCAATTTTGTTGTATGAGCCGGATACTTTCATAGATGCTCCTAACTTGGGAGATGTCATTGGAGACTTGGTGAAGCGAATCGATAGATACAGCGACTTCTTCATTGCCATTCTTGCCGCAATTGTGGATAATCAGACCCAATTGCAGTTTCTCGATGTCTTCTTGCCCATTCTAACTTTGCAAATTGACTCATTACTTGATTCAGATTCAATGGGAATGTCTACCTCATCGAACACTTCCCAATATAATAACGTGATATACATCGTTGAGTTACTTACTGCCAATAAAGCGATATGTGAATACATATATCAGGTAGATATCTTTAATCCAGATTATAAGGATCCAACTCAGCTCGAGATGAACACCTTTTTAGGTAGGATTCTTAGGATATCGCCATTGTTACCAAAACTGTCTGTCTTCAATTACGTTGGTGTCATCAATAAGAACGAGATCAAGAATATCAATGACTCTTTGAGTACCACATACTCAGTCTTGTTGAACAAATTATTCCATATTGTGGACTCCCTAATTAGAGTTAACTCCAACTCTAGATTTGAAGTTTTGAAATTTATGGCATCCTTGATCAATAAAAATCATTTGAGAATGAGTGAACATGCCGATGACAAGAAGATCTCATCAGATTCATTGATGCTAAATATATCTCTGATTTTGATCAAACTTTCGGAGCCCATTCTGCGACAAGGTAATTTGTCCAAGGTGGATAAAATTTTAACTGATTATTTGAACTATCCAAATAAAATGATCGATATTAGTGAAGAAACTCGAATCAATTCCACCATTCAAGAGGCAAACGATCACTACCAGGATAAACTTTACGGCGATGACAATTCTTTAAACTTCATATCTCAGTGCTTCTATTTGATGCTTACATACTTACAGTACGGTCTCGGTGGTGTGATTGTCAGCTATAATAAGAAAGGAAAGATACTAAAGCAAATGAAGGCTCAACTAAAACAATTCAAGGAAATGATGAACAAAAATGGAATGGCCGGTAACCCACTTGCTGAAAGATTATTGAAGATGAGAGTCGAACCCCTTGAGAAAAAGATTGAAGCGTATAAGAACGATATTTACTCTATTGAAATGTTCTTCCATGCAAGAAACTTCCAGCTAGAAGTGTTCGATATAATCATCGGTATCTGTGAATTTTTAGTTAGATTGATAGATACCAACCATACCTACCATCCAAAGATGGGTAATTTCTTCCCACATTTGAAAATTCCACTTCACAATTTTGATGACGATATTGAGAAATTGGATGATGTTGAATATTTGAGAAGTTTATCCCCTGAGCCATTCAAATATTTCCCAGAGATCTATGTTGAGGGATTGATTAACTACTGTCACTTCATATCTAAGTTCAATAACAACCCTATGATTGATAACAACGCCCAGCTAACAAAACTTATTGAATTTGCAATCATATTGCTTAGGTGTCCAGAATTGTTGAGTAATCCGCATTTGAAGGCTAGATTGATTGAAGTTCTATTTTTCGGTTCATTGCCTATACAAACCGGAAATGGGGAAGCCGATGGATTCATGATTGGTATTTTCAACGACGACGATCACGTTCAGTCAAATATGATGATTTCCTTATTGGACTTTTATGTCATGGTGGAGAAAACGGGTGCTTCCTCGCAATTCTACGACAAATTCAATTCTAGATATCATATTTCGTTCATCATTGAGAAGCTATGGAAGTTTGACATTTTCAAGAAGGATTTGAAGTTGATTGCAACGAAATACCAGAAGTTCTTTGTTCGATTTGTTGCTAGAATGTTGAACGATACAACATATTTGCTTGATGAATCGTTAAACCATCTACATACCATTCATGCCTGTCAGAAAGAGTTGACCAATAGAAGTAGGGGGATAAAGACAACGAACGATGAAAGTGACGAAGATTTGGCTAAGAAATTGCAAGAAAGTGAAAGAATGGCCAAATCTTTTGTTCAACTAAGTAACAAGACCATCTTGCTTTTCAATTTATTCACAAAGGAAACTCCTAAATCTTTCACCATTGTGGAGATTGTGGACAGACTTGCCGGCATGCTGAACTACAATTTAGTTATTTTAGTGGGTCCGAGATATAACGAACTCAAGGTGAAGGATCCAGAGAGGTATCAGTTTGATCCTAAGGAGTTGCTCTTCCAATTGTGTTCCATTTTCATCAATTTATCAGATACCTGGGAGTTTGTGAAGGCCGTTGCTAGAGATGGGAGATCATTTGAGCCGAAGAATTTTTACACGGCTATCAATATTTTGAAGAAGAGTTATAAGATGCCAGATGAAGAATTTGAGAGGAAATTGAGGAACTTTGTACAATCTGCGGAGAGTGTAAAATCTGCGGATGAGGAGGAAGAACTCGAGCTCGGAGAAGCGCCTGATGAGTTCCTCGATCCATTGATGTACACTCTGATGACAGATCCGGTGAAACTTCCTACATCTAAGATTTCCATTGATAGAAGCGTGTTAAAGGCACACTTAATGAACGATCCAACGGATCCATTCAACCGTATGCCGCTAAAGATGGAGGAAGTCGAGGACGACGTGGCATTACGTGATAAAATTGCCGCCTGGAAGCAGAGCAAACGTCTCAAGCAAAAGCAAGGGCAAAATCAGCAGCCCGACCAAGACGGCGACATTGAAATGCAGCACTAGCACACGTACTTTACTTTACTCTGTACTACTGTATTCTACTGAACCCTGTCCTCTGTCATCTGTGTAGTAGTTGCAACGTGCGGTCTAAGAACTCGTGCACAAATTGTATAAGCCCCGATTTTGTGGGCGCGATGCGATGAGGTAATGTAATCGGTTATCCGTGCAAACAAAACAATCGACCGCGCCGTGCGCCGTGTGTCATGCAGTACTGCTGGCCGTGAAGAGAAACGGCAGGCGAGCTCGTTGTTGCTTGGCATATATACCAACTGAGAACGGTTGCGGGTCCACTGCACCACCAATCGCATCCACGAGCACAGTATACAGTTACTTTAGAAATGTCTGCAATGTCCGAGCATCGCACAAGTGATCCCAACGCGCAAGAGGGTACAGAAAGAGACGTGGAACCACAAAAAGAAGCCGGTCTAGCCATGGAAACGGGGCCTTCTTCAGAGGTATCGGCTAACGGTAAACCATCACAAACAGAAGCCCACGACATGCAATCAACTGGGAAACTACCGGAATCAACTGAGAAAAATGATATGGATCCATTAGATGGTAATACGAATGTCGGTGAGCATACACACGATGCTGAAAACCATCGTGGAAACCCACCGGCTGATGGCGATATCAATAGTAACAATACTAACGGCCCGGCCGACTCCGAAGATATCGGTCTTGACCTCAATGTCTCTGAAATCGATAACATAACACGACTTTCTAACTACTATCATGTTCCGGAAGTGCTCATCAAGTCTCTCTTTGATTTGAATAACAAAAGGAGGAACCCGCCCTCAACCGGAACGAGGTCAAATAATTTAGGAGGCTTTGGCGGCCATGGGGTGCACGGCGGAGAGGGCGGCAGTAGTGATGTTTGCAATTTCATACTCAAATTGGAGAAGGAGATTATCACCTTCATCACCAACTCCAAAATGGCATCATGGAAGATGCGTCCACTGAATTCATACTATCGACTTCTATCTCATCAGTTAGCAGAATATTACCAGCTGGGTCACATTATATCCAATTCAGATTTCTCAATGGTATTGTTCAAAATCAATACTTCATTGATCAATGCTGATGATGAAACAAAAAAACATGCCACTTTTGATGAATCAGGTAACATCAAACCTTTAAACTTCAGGAACCTGACATTTGACCCAAAAGAGAAACTCAATAGAATAAAATTGTCAGAATTGTACAGGAAGTATAAGCCATTTTTCGATGAATTGAAACGTCTCAATCAACCGATTGGACCTATCATTGGGGAACTCCATGCACTTCAACTGGGAAGCTCAACGCAATCAATGAACTCGAATATAAAGATAATGCAACGCGGAAACGTTAGTCCTCAACTAAGTGAAGGTCGCAGCAGGGAGAAACAAGCCGAACTCCGGAGAACCTCTGGGGCATCAATATCGCGCACGGAATCTGGATCACTACTATCCAAAGAAGAGCAATATAAACTAGCAAAAGAGCGGATCTCTAAAGAACAAGAAAATGGTACGGGAGACGGCGTTGACAATGACAATGACAATGACAATGACAATGACAATGACAATGACAATGACAATGACTATGAAAATGAGGGTGAAGGCGAAGGCGAAGGTGAGGATGAAGACGCAGATGACGATGCGGAGACGCAAATTATCGTTGGTACTTCAAGCCCTAGCGCTTCCGAAGGATCGCAAAACGGTGGATATACACATGATATAGACCATGGGTACAGAACCGTTAATGGGAATGATAATTATGACAGAAGCCAGAGAACTCATGAGCGAAACGGTTACAATGGAGGTTACAGGAGAAACTATAAGCCAAATAATGGACCTAACAGCAAATACCGGAGCTATAACAACAATAGACAAGGTAGAAATGGCTATAGATATCAATACGGTTACTATCCTTCTAATCAAATGTATCCAATGGGTGGGGCACAAAACTATATGATGGCTCCTACGACTGCTGCGGCAACTATTCCTGTTGTTCCAGCTCCCTTAGGCTCTCCCAATCCTGTTCCTACTGGCTACTTTTATGTACCTGTCATGCAACCAACTGACGGTGCTGATGTCGAAGGTAAAGGGGAGACGACTGCTCTAAATACAAATAAAGCTGCCAATTCTCCACCTTATTTCCCAACCCCGGTGATACCAATCTCGTCATCTGTTCCGTTTCCCGGGCATATAAGAAATCAGCAATCTTCCCCTTCAGGATCGAACGGAGCTTCACAACAACAACAACAACAACAACAACAACAACAACGATACCCATACTATTATCCCACATCTGTCGGTGGAGCCGACACAAATGCAGCTGCCCCTGTGGGAACTGTTCCCTTTTATCCTGTCTCGTCAACATCCCCCAACAACGGCATGTATATGTCTATGATGTACTACAGCGGTGTTAATGGTGGAGATGGTAGTGGTAGTGGTAGTGGCAACTATACCAGAGGTAGAGGTAGAAAAAGGAATAGCTTCAAAGGAAATGGTGGTGATGGAGGAGATGCTGTAGCTAATTATACCAATGGATTCTATGATTCAAGCAATACATACACTTATGCATACAACAATTACGGCGATTTCAATGGACAGTACAATGGAGGTCCTAAGAACTATGGAAGGCGAACCTCAAAACCGTACAGTGGTGGCAGTTTTGATAAAGATATGGTGCCGTTACAGTATACTGATGATGAGAAAAGTCCGGATGGCACAGATCCAGCTATCGATGATGAGAAAAGTAAATAGGAAGAAGGAAATCTTCCTTGTTATATAAAACTGTAACATTCAACTCAGATTGCCTTAAGACCACATGATTCGCTCACAGTTTGGAATTTAGCTTCCTAGCTCTGTCCAAAGCAATATCACACATAGAGTCAAATGCGATTTGCACTTCATCATTCCAGGAGCTCTTAGATATCCTATGGTCCATTATTTCCATTATTTCTTCCCTTGATCTTCCATTGACAAACACAACAAAGATCAAACCTGGGAACGATCGCTCGTATTTGTCATTCAATTCCCTTAATTTAACTGCGAGGGTGCCACTTTCATCTCCTTCGTTGAGTGATTTTTGTTCATTCTGAGAATGCGCAGATAACGAACTTATCTGCTTCTTAGGAACTCCTAATCTCGGGTGTGCTGAAACAATCTTGCAAATTTGCTCCTTTTTAACTCCAACACCTGCATTTTTTGAAGATGCTTTGTACTCGTTTATAAGTTTATGCAATTGAAGACGACAGTACTCAATAAGGTCTCCGTACGTTCGAAAAGCAGACCTGTTCCGAATCTTTGGAATTAAATAACTAGATAAGGTTTGACACGGCTCAAAAAGGTTGTCAAGTGCATCTTGGATTTCCGAATCTGAAAGTTGGGTAATCTGCTCTATAGGTGGTAAGCTCATTCGGTATGTCTGTGTATAGTCTAAAGCTTGGGATGATCGAGGAGAATTTGGTGTGAAGAGTGGTGAAAGGGTACACGACTTGCCTTTTAGATGGTGGAAGTTCAAACAAAGAGTGAACTTAAATCTCGGAGATCGCCGCGACTGGAAGAAACTACCGCCTCCATCATCCATCGCCGTTGCTATGATGGGCTCGTTTTTAGTGGCGTTTTGGAGACAGCATCTACTAGGGATATGGTAATAGCACTTTGCATTGAAGTATTATAAGAGAACGTGGGGGTGTCCAATTATGTGGCACTTGCACTTCACCATTCATGGGTAGGTTTGAGTACTTCCATACGATTTAATTAGGCTGCTCCTTAGTTACCGGATCTTTGAAATCTTTCGTTAATAGTCAATGAATAGTAAAGGATACAATTATTTACATTGTGCAAAATTAGTTCAGACCTTGAAATTGTAGTATTAACCTTATGGCATATAGGAATGGGTATGAGAATGTTAATCTGTAATCTGTGACCGAAAGCTTTCAGGACCTGAAGGTTTATGGCTGATGTGTCAAAGAACGCATTCAGCGGTCGCACAATTCAAATTTTGAGTTTCATGTCTCCATGCGCTATGCTTCGTCTATCCTTTTGATAGAAAGATGACACGTCAATACCACTGAAAAGAACGCCATTAGGCATATATACATACACACGAACAGAATCAAGAATGAGTGACGAGTTCAAAGATCTTCAGCCGGAGGCAGTTCCAGGTTTCAAGGTGACTGAAAAGAGAACAATTCAGGAGTACACCAATCTGGACGCTAATGATGAATCATTGAACAAATGGAAGCAGAGTTTAGGTTTGAACACCGGTAAAGAATTAGATGTACTACCTGGTGATCAACGTAAGGTTGTCATCATCTCTATGACTTTACAAATTCAGGGGGAAAATCCTGTTGTCATAAATTTAGAGAATGAGAAGGACTACTCTTCACTTAAGAGCAAGAAGATTAGCTTCCAAATCAAGGAGAAAAGCGTTTACAAATTGATCATCAAGTTCAAGGTTCAACATGAAATCATTACTGGTTTGAAGTACTTGCAAGGTGTTAAGAAAGCAGGCATTACTGTGGATAAGATTGAAGAACCTATGGGCAGTTACGCACCTAATACTGTCGACAAGCCTTTCTATGAAAAGGAATTCGAGGAGGTTGAAGCACCAAGCGGATTTTTAGCTAGAGGCTCTTACAGTGCTGTCTCTAAGTTTATTGATGATGATAAGGTTGAACATTTGGTTTTGCCATGGTCTTTCCAGATCACAAAATGATAATGTGGGATCAGTTCTATGTAGGAATAGTGAAATTAAGCATCGATTGATTCAGGCGAATAGATTGTAGCCGTTAATTGGTTTATTGATTTATTTTAGTAAAACAGTACGATATTACCTTGGAAAAAGGGATGGAAAGTGAAGGTGTAAAAAAATAGGAAAGAAATCAAAACAAGAAGTAAGAGTTTAGTACTAAAATGAGAAGATTATAGTAGTGAGTTTTGATGATGACATAATGAGAATGGAAAGAGATGATGAGAAGCATC
>JAMYHI010000366.1:0-19835 GCA_025531525.1 Pichia sp. P7020A | reverse complement strand
GAAGAAACATGGTAAGTCACCATTAATCCGTGGGACACCAGTTAACCCTGGTAAAGAATTCACGTTGATTTGATCCAAGAGGTTGGTTCTAGTTATCCTTTTGTTGCAATGGACAATGTGAAGTTATTCAGTCTAGAGCGATCGTTAAATAAACTGTCATTGGTGGGTTACTCCGTTCGTCTCGATAATGGGTTCAGAACGAACCAATCCATCGAATACTGTAGTGCGAAAGGTATTTTCTTTGAATTCACTGCTTCAGCCTCATCGTATCAGAAAGGTGCTGAGGAGTGTGCAAATCGGGACTGTAAATCTGTTGAAATAAATTGGGTGAATTGCTGTGAGTGAATTTATTGATACTCGGTGATTGAGTATGCAAATTCACTGGTTCTAAGAGAGTTCTATATAAGAACTATGTTACAGTAAGATAAAGCATGTGTTCACGACATGAAAACTTTTCACCTCAGATTTTATGTACTAGTGCGACCAGCCACAAACTTCAACACAAACTTGAAAAAGGAAGGCGACAGCGAAGTTTCCGATTTCTGGTCCTCTCTGTGTGGAGATGAAAATTTCAGAAACGGCTTGGCGGCGGTGTAATAGTGGTTTTCGTCTTGATGGAGTCATCATTCTCTTACAGTCTGCATATAATATAGTATAATAACTCCAATATCCAGCATGTCCAACTACGATCTCGAAGAACCGCTCACTTCCACTGCAAGACCACTCAACGACTCCGTTCTCACTGTGAGAATCATCAAGTCATTCCCATTCCGTAACATCCGGAACCACGTCTTTCAACACATTGACTTACAGCACACCACACCAAGCCAGCTCATGAAGCTGGTGCAAGAAACAATTGCCAAAGAGGGATCTTTACGCCCGTATCGGGGTGTTGATTTCGATTCCATCAAGATCTATACGCACGCACACGGCACGAAGACGATGAATTTGGTCATCAATATGGATCACGAAGATGACTGGTTTCTTGACCTGCAAGATGATACCAAGGTTCTTGCAGACTATGGAATTGAGAACGAGACTGAGTTGAGTGTGTTCCGCAGAGACGATTACGAAACGTATAAGGCGAACCCCGTGGACAAGTGGATGTAGCTACTATGCTACACTTTTTACTCTCCAGCTCTTTCACTTCAAATATCTGTATAATAAATGTCATATATCTAACTCGGGTCCATCGCTGTATAGAGGGCACATAGCACCTGCATCGCATGTAATCGGCAACGCGCAAAAACGGCATGTGTTCGGGAAAGCAGCTGACCTTTGCGTCTCCGGTCTTCGGTGGCATCTGGAAAACTGTGGCGCGTGGAAGAGATGCAAATCCGCTTCTTCGACCCACAACTTCTTTCGGAGAGACGCCATGGTATAACTGTGGCCACAGAGGAACTGGGGCTTGGCATTCAGTGATACAACTGATAAGATAATAGATTATAGATGATACCCATGCAACAACAGCCGGAGCAACAGCAACGGTCGGAGCAGGAGCAAGAGCAGGAGTACGATACGGCGGAGAGGATGCAATATTTGCAGAGAAGTTGTGCAACAGACTCCTCCGAGCTTCTCCAAGTGGAACAGCCGCAGCAACAACAACAACAACAGCAGCAGCAAGACACCTCTGACGAAAACACCTCCGATATGTTTGCCGCTAACTCTCACCAGAGAGAGAAGGCAAAGCGGAGAGGCGTGTCCAGAATAGATACCACAAAAGCATTGGTCACGGCTACCAAAATAACAGACAAGTTGAATGAGCCAAATGTGTTCACGGACGACAACACTGAAGAAGAAACGAGTTCCGAATTGTGTTCATCCCGCAAACTCAAAGAAGGTACATCAAAAAGACCTTCTGGAGAAAATGATGACGACGATCAACGCTCAAAACATGTAGACAAGAAACTGAAACTGGAATCCGAACTCATTCCACACGCACAACGAAATCTCGATGACGACATGGATCACAAATACTGCTACAGACACAATCCACGTATCCGTTGCAACAAACTGGCGGACAAAAAACAACTCACCGAAGTTCAACGGAAACTTGGAACATTCTCGCGCGATGATCAACAGACAATCACAAGCGTCTGGTCAACATTTGCAAATGCCGAAAATTCGCAAAGGGCACTCATATTGCAAGGTCTCATCCTTCAATGCTGCTTTCCACAGTTATCGGCAATCTCTCATGAAATCTCACATTTACTAAAGATTGACTTCCTTGAGATGCTACCAGCTGAACTCGCTTTGAAAATTCTGTGTTATTTGGACTGTCAGAGTTTATGCAATGCAGCACAAGTTTCAACTAAATGGAAACAGCTCGCAGATGACGATAGGGTCTGGAGATATATGTGTGAACAGCACATTGATCGAAAATGTCCCCAATGTGGATGGGGTCTCCCATTACTGGCTGTCAAGAAACTTCAAGAGAAATCTTCCAGAAAGAGACGCTTGTCCAATAACAGGGACGTTGCAACAAATACCAATGCATCTATCACGACAGCAACACCAGCAGCGGCATCTGCTACGACTGTCACCACTGCAGGATCGTCCAGCACGCCGGACGTGGAAACGGGGTGTGCTCAAACTCAAACCCCTACGCCGAAACCTTTATGGTCCTGTGAGATGTCAGCTTCCAATAAGCTGATGAAACAGAAACGTCCCTGGAAGGCGGTCTACTCGGAACGATACACAATTGAGCGACACTGGAGGAAAGGTTATTACTCCGTAAAGAAGTTTCTGGGACACAGTGATGGTGTGCTCTGTTGCAAGTTTGATAATGATAAACTACTGGTGACGGGATCTTATGATACGACAATCAAAATATGGAACACCGAAACGGGTGTTTTGGTACGTACATTGACGGGACACACTATGGGAGTTAAATCTTTGGTTTTCGATGATAATAAACTCATATCTGGTGGTTTGGACGGTACCATCAAAGTGTGGAATATGCGGTCGGGTGAGAATATTTCCACATACACGGGACACAGAGAAGGTGTTTTGAGCGTCGATATTTTCAATAAGATCATTGTCAGTGGTAGTGCTGATAAGACTATAAAAGTTTGGCGTGTTGACACGAGAACGTGCTACACTTTAAGAGGTCATAATGATTGGGTCACGTCTGTGAAAATTCATGATAAGAGTGGAACTTTATTTAGTGCTAGTGATGACTCCACAATCAAACTATGGGATCTCGAAACTAACGAGTGCATTACTACATATGGAGGTGTTGAGAACTTCGGGCATACAGCGCAGGTTCAATGCGTCATTCCGTTCACATACACAGAAGAAATGGTGACCGATACCACGAATGATCCAGGCTCCAATGACGCAAATGCACGTGCACACAGCTCCGCCGGTGTTGCTGATAATAATACCAGCAATAACGCTGATAATAGTGATGATGAGGACGGTGATAATAATGGAGAAGGAGAAGGGGAGGGAGAGGGAGAGGATGATTTTTCAAAGTTTGTGAGGACACATCCATCACTTCCTACCCATCTTATCACGGCATCTCTTGATAACACCATCAAGATTTGGGATGTGAAAACTCGGAAATGTATTAGAACTCAGTTTGGACATATTGAGGGTGTTTGGTCCATTGCTGCCGATACTTTCCGTATCATTAGTGGCGCACATGACAAGAGTATCAAGGTGTGGGATTTGCAAAATGGGCAATGTATGCACACATTTGTGAATACGAGTTCTGTTTCGTGCGTCGGTTTGGGTGATTCTCGAATTGTTTGCGGTTTGGAGAATGGTGAAGTCAAAATGTACTGTTTTGATTGCAAAGATTGATGTCGCTTTGTACGTGTTTATGCTATTTTCATTTTCTTTTCTTTTCTCTTCTTTTTATAGGTTTAACTTAGGTGCTCTTCAATGAGCTATGTATCATTTTACGGAAAGACACGGATGAGGGGTATCATTTAAATATGTAAGGAGCAGACTAATTTATAAACAATGGTGCAACATATCACAATTAGCATGGTGAGAAGAAGGCTGGTGTCATATACTTTGCACTGTAAAGGAGTATGAGCTAGCAATATTGTACAACGTAATAATCAATGAGTAGACAAAAGGGATCCAGGGTGTCACTCCGAATTGAGTGGCTGTATATATAGCGGCAATCAATATTCCAATAATGGAACCTGCAACAAACGCTTGGAAAACGCCGATAAATATATACATTCCGATTGTCAAGAAGAGTACTTTGCTGTTCTTGGAGAAGAGAGAACTAGCAAAGTAGTGGTTGTATGTGGATATTGTCGTGTCATATATGTGGTTAAAGGTCAGTTCGTGCAGCTCTATATGATCGCCTTGACTGTATGGCGTCTGCAGTTGCGAATGTTGTGGAAGTAGTTGCGGTTGTGGTTCCTGTGGTCGTGGTTCCTGTGATTGTGATTGTGATTGTGATTGTAACTGCGGCGATAGTGGAGGTGGTGGGTAACTTTGATCACGTCGACGTCGCCCACCCAGATAGTGTGTTATCAGTATAATACACGCAGAGGCAGTGTACACTCCAGCCATCCAGATGACCGACCATGTCATTGTAAACAACCAGATATCTCTGAAGTGGTATAGGAAGGAGGCCTGAAATTTATGCCTGTCTGGGCCGAGCGGCCAATAAAGGGACGGAAATGGGGGTCGTTCATACCCTATTGGAGCACTGACCATTCTAGCAAAGTACACCGTCCTAAAGCGGTTGGTTGGAAGGTGTGACGTGGGGCTTGCGAAACTCGAGAAAGACGAGTAGTATAAAGTATAAAGTACAGAAGAAGAAAGTCAGCCAAACTGTTAGAAATTCGAGATCAAATCAATGGATCCGTGAGATTTAGTGGATGGTGGCAAAGAAGAGGAGGGCGTTAGCAGAGACTGTACAGGACACAGGACACAGGACACAGCATAACACAAGAGGCGGTACGGTACAGTACAACACAGAACAGAACAGAAGAGAACAACGTCATGTCCGAGTTTACAGTGATTATTAAGATGACGGGCGATGCGAAGCATCCGCTCACCGTGACACCCTCCACGACGGTGCTACAGCTCAAGGAGAAGATTGCCTCCGATCTCGACGTCTCCGTTGACCGTCAACGTCTCATCTTCTCAGGCAAGGTGTTGAAGAACGATGACACTTTGGAGACCTACAAAATCAAGGAGGGCCACTCGATACATTTAGTGAAGGGTGCAGCCAAAGCTGCCGCATCTAATGGCGCCAACGGCGTTGCTGATGCAAACACTGCATCATCTGGATCTCCAGCTTCTGGTAATGGCGCATCCACGTCTTCTGTTCCACACATTGAGACTGGTCAAGGAGCGTTCAACCCTCTTGCCGGATTGACCGATGCTAGATATGCAGGTTACAATATCCCAATGCCCTCAATGGATCAGTTGGGTTTCGGTGCGGACGGTATGCAATTACCAGCAGAGAACCAAATGGAGCAGATGATGGAGAATCCAATGTTCCAAGAAAGTATGAGATCCATGCTATCCAATCCGCAGATGCTAGATTATATGATTCAACAATCCCCACAACTTAGAGCAATGGGACCTGCAGCTAGAGAGATGTTGCAATCTGACTACGTTAAAAACTTGCTAACGAACCCGCAAGCAATGAGAAGCATGATGGAACTGCAAAGAGCCATGGGCGGTGCTGGCAATGGACTAGGGTTTGGCACCGATGCAGCTACGGCGTTCCCAACGCCTGGTAACCCAAATGCAACTAGCACGGATGGCTCTGCCGGTGGAGCCGGTGGAGCCAATGATGCTAGTGGAGCTGGCTCTGCTGCGACGGCGGCGGCGGCGGCTGCTAACCCATTTGCATCACTCTTTGGTTCCGGCGCTGCTGGTGCAGGTGCTGGTTCTGCTACTGGTGCCGGTACTGCAGGTGCTGGCGCATTCCCTAACCTTGGTGGCTTTGGTGCCAACCCGTTCCTGAACCCTAACCTGATGAGCTTGTTTGGCGGTGCAGGTGCAGGTGCAGGTGCAAGTACAGGCGCCACACCACCGCCGGTGGACACGAGACCGCCGGAAGAGGTGTACGCCACGCAGCTCCGCCAGTTGAACGACATGGGTTTCTTTGACTTTGACCGCAACATCACCGCGTTGAGACGCAGTGGTGGGTCTGTTGAGGGCGCCATCGAGATGCTATTTAATGGATCCGTGTAGCGTTGCATAGCCAGTGCATGTATCGTGTATCGTGTATCTGTAGCACCAACCCACAACACCCAGTACGTCATAGTTTTCTTTTTCTGCGCGGCCGTTTGCCGTTTGTTTGTTTGTGTTTTGCGTCCGCTGCAAAACGGCGGTGGATGAATTTGGTGCCAAGAGCAAAGAGCAAAGAGTAAAGTTTGCGCTCCGTTTACAGGCGCCGTGCCGCTAGCACATTCTATCTTCTGCCGACTGCACGATACAGCACCTCAGCAGCAGCTTGCGATCAGGCACGGACGCTCTACACGCTTTTCATCTGTTCAACGATACCTGCTTTGGTTTATCTGCGTTGAGTTGACTGGCTTTGATCTATATTTACCAACCGAAACTTACCCCTGCATTCAAGATTAGGAACGGCGAACTTAAATCCGCATCATCTTTATATTCATATTCATATTCATATTTTTCTACCATGAGATCGTTCACTACACTCTTAATCTCCTGCATGCTGTCACTTTTAGTACTTCCGACCAACACGGAGGCAAGCTTTGTCGAGGTGGGTCTTGAGGTGCCACCAAGCAGGCACGAATCCACGGATTTACTCACAGACATTGACAGAATCCATCAAGAACTGTACGCTCTGGATACTAAAGACTCAAAGAACTCCAAACTCATACAAGAGTTGGATGAAAAGGTACAAAATGCTATTGCAGATTACAGCTCAAGTAATTCGTGTCTAAGATATCAACTCAGGGAATACATGACTTATGAGCAATTTTTGGATGATTCCAAGGCTAATGTTAATAATGGTATGTTGGTATCTATCAATGTGAAATTCAGTGACACGGAGCAATACATAGACCCCGATGCACAGATTATCAACATCAACATATTGGACAAGGCTGGTGACACATTGAGAAGAATTGGCCACATTCGTGAAGATCAGGTCAGGTTGTTAATCGATTATCCAATGATCTCCACCGGTGAAAAGCACTATAACAATCAATACTTTGATCTCTGTTTTGAGAATCTCAAGTACGATAAATCCTGGAATTCATATGTACTACCCATCTTAGCTCATGTGGAATTGTCCTTTGGTGTAGACACAATTAAAAGCAAATATGAGGAAAGTTCTTCTAATATCGAGAAACTTGCTAAAAAACTTGAAAGAGTGTCCAATGAGATAGAGATTGTCGCCGAACAACTCCTCAAACATTTGGACACATCCGAGCCGCTACTCAGAGATATGAACGAGGACACTTTGTCCAAATACGTGATTCTCTTCGCCATCATATTTGTCATCTACATGGGTATTAACTTCACACAGATCTACTGGTTGATCAGATACCTCAAAAACAGAAACCTATTCTAAACTCTCACCTTACACTTACTCTCACTCTCACTCTCACCCTAGTCACTCATCCTGTGCAGCTATAGCTTTATATTCGTACGTAATAGATTACTCACTCGTTTTTTCATTTGTTCATCAAATTCATTCGTTATTATGCGGTAAGTTTTACACAAACAGGATTTCGTTAAACGTTATATGTGTCATTATCGGTGCTGATGGGAAGTGCGGGTTTCTCTGAAGAAGGTGGAAATGTGCTGTCATTTACCTCGTCTAGCTGTGGATGGCGGACTTTTAAGTTTCTTACTCCTAACTCCTCCTCAATGATTTTACACCTTTCAATCTGGTTAGCAATGGTTCGCTCATTCTCGGCAATACTTTCTGTATAGATTTTAATGTCGTCCTCTGTTACCGGGTTGAACTCCTCTTCGTCGTCATTTTCCTCGGTGTCACCCTTGACACCCTTTGCCGCCGTCTCTTTGTCCATGAGTCGCTTCATGAGCTTGTTGGATTCCGCTAACCTATGTAGGGAAACTTGAAGCCTTTCGTGGATTTGATGGATTTGTTCATCAGAGGACTCGTGGATGGCAATGCCAAAATCCATCAAGGAAATAGGCTGTTTGTACTCAGACATAGTGGACGTTATGTGTTATGTGTGTCGTGTTCGTCGTGCTCGTTGAAGTATCTCTCCATCACTCATTATTGCAATCCCCATCACAAGTAGTGGGTACTGGGTACTGGCAAGTCTCCACTTTATAGCGCTCCGCCTTCTACCCCGCGCTCTGTTCTCTTCTCTGAGCTCTTTTTTTAGGCGTAAGGCCTAAAGCTGGCCCAGAAGCCAGAAGCCAGAGGTACGGCTATCAGCTGCGCACTGCATGCTGATCACTTATGCCCTAGTAGTAACGTGGTGGGGAGCCAATTAAGTAAACGTAAGCAGACATAGATATCACGGGTTCGTGGTGCCACAATCTGATGTCATTGAATGCAGTAGATCATGAGTACCGCCAGTGCTTACACGCCGCGCTTGACGTCAGAAGCCTGAGCGACAGCGTGATTACATAACTAAACTTGCAACTTGCAACTATTGAGCTATTGGATCCATGATCAATCTCTAGCTGTCTCTCTCCCGATATTTGTCTCATGATGTTCATGGGTAGCAAAGCAAATCATCCAAGTGTGAGCTATCAGCTAGTTCAACGTCGAAGGTGGCCGGGTCCAATATGAGAAGCATGCACGCCGACATTATTTACCTCCCCGCGGCAGCTTGCCGTGATATCAGTTACACATTAAGTAAATTTGGAATCACCGACAGATCGGAGCTCTCGATCTATATATTGTCAATTTATACGAGCAAATGCAAGCTAGGTAGATTGCTATATAGCTAATTCTCCAGCTTATAACGTCGTACACATATATTAGGATCGTACACCTATATCAGGATCGCACAGATATAAGTACTTCCAATTTAGTGGATCGAACGTGGCTTATGAATCCGGCAGGAAATCGGAGCAGTACCGTCAGCTTTAACGAGCTTTTAAAGGGTTGGAATTGTCCATGCAGGTTTAATTGAATCATTATAAGCGGTTCTGCCGCTTTTACTCGGTGGCTTGGATTGAATATAGGCAGCTTAAAAGCACTCAAAAGAATATTTTGAATTTGAGTAAGTCAAACACAAATGGTGATGAGAGAATTTTTGACTTATGAATGCTGTATGTGGTTTATATGATTGTGAAATAGAACCTACAAGTTGAGCTCGATAGTCATTGGTGGCAACAAATATTGCACGTTATCCTTCCGCTGGAACATATGGGGTGTAAATCGCCCCAGCAAGATGGACAATTCTACGCGGTTCTGATATCTTTTATTAATTTTGCTGAGCAAAGGGGGCTAACCAGCCAATCTTCAGATGTTTAAATTTGTTGGCACCGTTTTGGAATGTACAAGAACATGTGTTGTGTGTTAACTATGTTACACGCGTGCAATTAGTCGTGCAGCCTTGATCCGGAGTCTGTCCAGCAGCTCGTTCTTAAAACCGAAAGTTTCGAGACCAGTGCAAGTTCAAGAGTCCACAGGCACATAAACATGTATAACTGACTAATGAGGGAGTTTGAATAAGTTAAATAAACGGAAAATTAAATTGCAAGTAGCTTTCTATATAGGGACTATAATTAAGTTAACGCCAAATATGCAAACAATTAAACTCTGAGCGTGTAGATATATAGGTTATAAAGCCGAGCTTAACTCAATATATAATTGCATATTTCCTGCCGCCGGCATTGCTTCTCTGAACATCCGTATTAGGCAATCGCGCACTTTGGTGCGTCAATTTTGCATTGTTTGCAGCAAAGTGGAATGCGGTGGAAGCAGAAAAGCTTCGCTGGTCGGCGCTTAGGGCCCAAGTTATGTGTCGGCATTCTGCAAGAGATGCACGTCAGTGTAGGCATCATACGTCCGATCGGAATTGCTTTCTAAGTGTGGCTTCTCGGCCAGCTGGAGCTAGATATATGTTGTGTTAGAAAGTTTTAAATTTTGCAGCTAGAGCTTTGAAGATAAAGTTGCAAGCCTATACAAAGCAACTCTAGGATGAGCTTCAGGTGTCCTCAACTATATAGTCACTGACTAGTGTATAATACGTTATAAAGTTATGCATGCGGTTGCGGTTGTGGCTAGTCGGTAAGAGTATATGCATTATATTGATGCATACTGTATCGGAGCACAATGCCTTTTCAATGCGGAAGCTGTGTACCCTAGCCGGTGTAGATCATACCTACATTGTCCGACAAAGACCGGCTATATCTCACTGGCCGATCTCTTGCCAAAGTCTGATCGATATAGCTAAATATACGTGGAGGTTTCGAGAAGATCTGAGTGGTGGCCATATCTACACTCTCTAAGACAAGTCACACATGTGGTGCAGCACAATACACCCGCGGTGCCCTTCTTTTACGCTGCCTGCATTTGCGCCCAGGCACACGCAGGCCGAATTGATGCAATTCCTGAAGCGGCCCGCGTAATATGACAGCATCCGGGGCTACTATGACGCTGCGATTACTAGCCGGCGCGCAGTCGATGACTATATCGCCGCAGCCTAAACTGTAAACTCTGGGGCGAGCAAGCTCTCATGCAGGCGCGGGGTCCACGTTAGCCGTGTGTATTGAAATTTTGGAAGGAGCCCCAATACATGGCATGCCGCTGATTCTTTTTTATGCTCTAGTTTATAAAAGAACGCCATCTTCCGTCTACTCGGCGTTCTACGCAGGAGATGCATTGTTAGTTCTCTCTTCTTCCCTCTCTCTCATGTTCTGGTCTACTCCTCTCTTCTCACCAACAACTACCGCGGCTATTCATAACAGTTGCACCAACTATATACGCTACTGATATACCCTTCAACAAATATTTACCGTCCTCTGCGCAGTACTACTCCGTCGGATTTAACCACACACGATATTATACCCTCACACAAAAACGATACTACAATGAGTTCCTACGCCGAAGTCGACCCTAACGTGACAAAACCACCTCTCTACTTCACCAACTCCCTCACGGGCAGCTTCTTCAATGACATCTACGGTGGTCCTCACCACGGTCAGATGTCCGCATGCTCGGGTAACAACAACAACAACATGAACATGAACATGGGCATGACACCACCGCCTTCAATGCTGATGTCCACCACTTCCAACTCCAACGTCATCAAGGCTGCAGCTATCAACAACGCCGCTTCTGCGTGTGTTGCGCCAGCTGTTGAGACCAAGAAAACTCCGAGATGCCTGACTCCTTTGAACGTGGACTTCGCCCGTCCATATATTTTTCAACCTGCTGTAGCAGACGTGCACCAGCAGATGCCAGTACAATTACAAGTACAACAGCAAGTGCAAGCTCAACAGCTAGCATCACAGCAGCAGCAACAACAGCTACAACAGCTACAACAGCAACCACCTGCGGATGATAAGATTGACGGCCTCTTCTCATATCCACAGCTGCCTCTCACAGACAGTCAGTCTCAACTGAACAATCTGTTTGGTGTAAAGCGCAATGAATACTACACATTCAATACACCAGCAGAGACTAACGTATCTCTCTCTCCAAATCAAAGAAACAGTCTTATCAGTGAAGATAGCATTGGTACCAGAACCGGTGCTGGTCTCGGGGGTAGTGCAGGTAGTGACGACTTTCTCTATTCCAGTGATATGACAAGTCAAACGTATCTGGATGACGCACAAGCCATTCTCACTGCTGACACTTTACTGGTAGATGATCTGAAGTTTGATCTTTTCAGTTCGCAAGCACCCTTCTACAATTACCAACATGTCACTGGTCCTGCTAATGCGCGTGCCAATGCTCACCATTCCATCTCTGGTCCAAGTGCTGACTATTTTAGTGATTCTAAATTAATGCCTAGCTTTTCGGAAGTGGAGAGCTTACGTGACGAAATCAATGAGATTAATGAAGCTCGTTCACAATTGCAATACAGTATCTTTTTACCAAGTCAAGGTGGCGAAGTCATTGTTGATGACCTGATTCTGGCTGCTAGGGATGGATCGAACATGAATTTGTCTGGCTCTCCATGCAATGGGCAATTGCAGGAGCAAGAGCCTGTCTGTAAACAGGAAGAGAATGATACTGACACCTGTCATAATCATGGTCCTGAGGATTGTGGACACAATCACACTCACGGCGACATTGATGATGATGATGATGAGGATAACGAATACGAAGATGCAGATGCGGATGAGGATGAAGAAGAACAACTTGAAGATAACGAATGTTCAGACTCGAGTATAGACTCTGATGAGAACTACAGTGATAGCGAAGGTAGGAAAGGCGCTAGATCTAATAGATATAAGACCCCTAGAAACAAGACTAGAAGATCTTCCGCGTTAGCAAACAATAAGAAGCCAAAGAGAAATAGCATCACTATGAGGAAGACATCTGTTTCCAGCTCCAATGATGGCATCACGTCTGTACGTAGAAACGTGAAACACGAGAAGCAATTCAAGTGTTCAAAGTGCACAAGCTCGTTTACTAGAAAGACGAGACTCACGGAACACATCAACAGAGTACATCTGGGTAAGGTTTACCAATTCAAGTGTGAAGAATGCGGTACTAGATTGAGTTCTAAAGAAAACTTGACTAGACACAGCATCGTCCACACTGACAAGTTCAAGTGTCTCAAATGTAACCGAAGATTTGACAGAAGTTACAGATTCCAGCGTCATGTGGAGAAGTGTAATGGCGTGGAATGCAAATGATGATGACACAGATACCAATTTTTAGCTTTTACTTTGTATAGTATTTATTTATGATTTAATTTACATTTTACCATTGATTGGATCACCTGCGAGACTGTTCTGTTTGTGGCATGCTCGCATATAAGCCTCAAATTGATGGTACAACATTCCAATTCGCTTGCATGACCTCGTTAATTTGTTTCGAAAATCGCAAGTCAAATAATAAGCGAGCTCTATTCGGCAAACTATAAAATAGGACTTTGAAAAATTCAAATTTAAGTTATACAGAACCGGACTCTGTCGGACTTTGCATGCAATGGAATCAAAATTAATTGTGGGCACGCTCGGCATTTGTACGGAGTTGAAGATTCATCGGGACGTATAAGACTTAAATACTTACTTTCCTTCACGCCGTAAGGGAGATAAGACCTTTCCATTTCACCGGGCTGTAATGAAGACCATTAATATTTGTACTGTACTTGAAGGATGAAAAATGAAAACTATACCTAAATATGATTATCCCGTTCAGGTTGTCCGTCCGAAAAATGTATAGAACTAATTCATTCAAATGGAAAACTTGCGGAGCACCATATAAATGCGGTATGACAGCAACCCATGCACATGTGCACAGAGTAAACGTATATACGTGAGCGTACTAAATTAGATCTCCAATTCTGATTTTCTGTCTATCATGTTATAGGTGAGTGCACCGTATATTGTTATAGTTACCGATGCGTATCTACACATGTGCTGCTGCAGCAATCCATCTCCGGTATTCGGTCAGCTGCGAGCTTCCGGTCTGGACTAATTTTTATTGTTACCTGCAGGTGGGGGCGTTCCATTTTTTTCCGTTTGCCTGCACACCGCGATAAGGGGGAGCTCCGGCGCGACAGCCTGTTTGTTGCACCTTTGTATGCTGTTTGTCGGTCATTGTCGCTGGCCAACCTATGCGGACCGCACACAAGGGAACTATTACCACTGCTGATTTGGCAGGATATGAATGTCCGTTTAAGTGGGGTTAAGCTGCACTGATATATTTTGGGTGGCCTTATTGCGAAAGTTAATGTTTCAGAAATGAGCAGAAAATGGTAAGTTGAAGCACCTAATTTTGAATTTTACCCAAGTCAAACCTAGATTCTGAACAATTGAGTTGAAAGAAGTAGCAACAGATCTAGTCTAGTCTCTTCTCTCTATAATAGTGCAGGTCCATCGCAGTAATTTCATAGCATTCTCCTTTGATTCCGGATCATAGTGTTGGATAACAAATTACGTACCGTTTACTTCACTTCCACATTGTCAACTGTGGTGAACCGCAAAAATTGACGCACTCACACCAATGCAGCTATACTTACCCATAATGGGCCCTACCAGTCTACTATTGGACACCCATGTGATACTTGCTTCACTCTATCGCCTCACACGCCCGTTGCTGCGCCACGACTGCGCCACACACGCAAAGACGCGAGACGCGTCAGCTTCCCGCTTTTCCCTTTTCGCTTTTCGCTTTTAGCTTTTCGCGACGCGCTCTAGTTTTCACTTCTCAGCTGGCCGCAGTTAAGCACTAATTGGTGAATGGTGGATGCGCTGCTGCAAGCTTGCCGCCGCAACTTGTGAGAACGGTTCTGCATCAGACATTAGACATTAGACAGCAACAGAGGAGTGTGAATCACCATCTGGGTCCTAAGTATACTTACAGTAGACCAATACACCACCAGCAATTGTTAACACTCAACCGTCAACCTGTCTTTGGTCATTGTTCATTCACAAACGGCGACCTATCGCATTCTGAAAAATATAGACTAAGCACTAGTAAGTAAGACCCCACTACGGTAGTAACCACCACCATGGACAAAACGATATACACAGACACGGGATCGAACATTTCACGAGCAGGACTCAGACAGACAGACTTATCTGCTCAGCTGGAGAATTCTAAGAAGTCAAAGTTCAGAAGTGTCATGTACCATACAGCTATGGCCAAGAGTAGTAAAACTTCTATACTAGAGGAGTCCTCTCTTCATAGTGGTGTCTCCAGCACAGACAAGCTCTCCAACTACCCAAACCAACAAATCAATACCGCCTATGGTTATCCAAATACAGCTCCGAACTTTTATACCCATCAAAACAACAGCCAGGGAGGTTACATGAACGTGAATATGAATACGAACATGAACATGCAACTTCAATACCCTCATCAAAACCATCAGATGCAGAATCAGCAACATCATCCTCAGAACCACCCTCAATACCATCCTCAACAACAACAACAGCAACAACAATACTATGCGAACAACAATCAAATACCCCAGGGATACCCACAACAGCACCACCTCCAAGGTAATCCGCTACCAAAGCAACGAGAAGCCAAAAAGAACTTCCGTGAATCGTACATGTATCTCGATTCATTTGGCAACAAGAGTACAACACCCCCAACAGCTGTACAGGGGACGAAACCGCAACCAAATTTACAGAGAATAAGTGGTTCTCCATCTTCAATTCTACAGAGAAGATTCTCCAGTCAGAATGGTGTTGTAATGGGGTCTCCCATATCTGCCAATACTGAAGAGAATGCGAGAAAGATATCCTTGAATGCCCTTATGGGAGTGAAATCTGTACAAGATGATGATGATATCAATGTACTCGATACTCTTGACTATATGAATTCATTGGATCCTCAAAAACGTGATGATGCTAATGAATGGGAATCCATTGATGAAGAGGGGGGAGTGGTACCATCAAGTGAACCGAATACGTATTTTTCTGCCAATAGGGATAGTATACTGAATGATCCCGATGAAGCTGCTAAGATTATACAGAAGTTGCAAGTAGAGAATAGAGGGTTGAAGAAAAAGCTCAAGGATATAGAGCTTGGCCACGATTCTAATTCCATTGTTGCAAGTGATGAGAAGTATTCTTCATTGGAAAATGATTACGACCAGCTTTATGATAGTTTCAAATTACTTGATGAAGAGAGTAAAGACCTTCTGTCGAAAAATAAAACTTACCGCAAAGACAATACTCAACTGAAGGAGAAGTTGAGAATTACAGATGATCATTTTGGTAGAACTACCGCCTTTACTAAAAGTATTATAGAGAGACTACCCAATTTCATCAAAAAGGAAGATTTCCTCCAACTTGTTGGCAAGGAAAGTGAAATACCTGAAAATCTCAAGGACAATTATCTCAACTCGTTTCAGAATTTTAAAAATGAGGAGTTGCAAGACATGAAAAATACTGGGGACGGATTCTTGAATGACGAAGAGATCATCAAGTTGATGAATAAAGAGATTAAACAGCTCAATAACGCATTACAATGCTCCAATAAAAAAATAAAACAAATGGATAAGATTTACGGTAGTAAGATAGATGAAGAGAGAAGGACCATCAGAGTTTCAGCAATCCACTCGAAGCTCCACGACGAGTTCATTGGCGAGAACCCACTGCTGCATTCATCATTGGGGCTCAGAAACCTGAAACTCTTGGAAATCGTCCCACCATCTCCATCACCCTGCCAGGAACCCTCGAACGAGTCTCATAAGCTCACCGATATAATGATCATAGATCCAGATAGAACGCTAGATTCTGAGACAACGTCAATTTCGGGCTCTCCGTCTAACTTCAGTGATTACCCTCATTCAAAACCTGCTACGCCAGTTACACCAACGAGTGACATACCAATAGTCTCACAATCAAAGAGCTCCAACTCGTTGAGCAATAGAATTAAATCATACTCCACGGATGAGGATTCACATGAAGATTTCTACTCTGTGCATTCAAAGAGCCGAGTATCAACGAACTCTGTTGATTTTGAGTATGAGACTTTTACCACTTGAGGTAGTATACAAAATATATGCAATGTATATCTACATACTGTTGTATTCTAGTTTCCCTTGTAGAATATCAATCTTTTTCTGTTATTTATTTTAGGATTCATGTAACAATGTCATTAAATAATGCGGTGGGGGCCCAAAAGTGGGGTTTGTTATAAATATAGTAGGCTAGAGATAGGTGTAGCCGCCTACTGAGTGTTCTTCTTCACTTCATCCGCAGCTTCATTGACCTTGTCCTTAGCGTGCTCCTTGGTTTCATGCGCCTTTTGATTAGCGTCTGCTTTTGTTTCATTGAAAGCCTGCTTAGCTTCTTCCGCCTTCTCGCCCGCATTGGCGGTAGCCTCGTTGAAAGCTTGCTTGGTCTCCTCTGCCTTTTCGTTAACATCTGCAGCAGCTCCATTGAGAACCTCCTTACCCTTTTGTAAGGTCTCGTCAATCTTATCACCAACCTTCTTTGCCTTGTCACCAAGAGTTGAATATGATGCAATTGAAACTGGCGCTCTGCGTGCGACTAAAGTGCTCTTGTAAAGGTTGAATCTTGCTGCTCTTGCTAACATTGTGATGATGAATTGATTTTTATTGAATGTGGTATGGAATATGAACTAAATCAATGGAATAATTACAAATATTCTAGGACGGTAGCAACAGTAACAACCACATCAGCAGCTAAGCTCTATTTATACCAAAAACCGCATCGAATTTCAAGTGTCCTATCCCTCCAGTCCACATCCCGGGCTCGAGATCAGTAGTTGGGACGTGCTTGCTTTGTAGACTTTGGACTTTCCATATTTTAGCGCTAAGCCGCCATGCACGGGTTGGAAGTTGGTGCACTCCACTTTTAGGGCGAAAGCCTTGCTTGGCCCAGAAGCGGCACTGCATCTTTCCCTCTGTCCTTGCGACGAGATGGTATCGCTGTTGGCTGCCAGTCATGGGTTACAGTAGCTTGCTAACCCATATTCTGCATCATATAACCAACAATAGGATCCCAGATTGCCGCCCTACTAACGGAAACGCGAGCATCAAGGAAAGCATCGATTGACGGAAAGAAATTCTTTGGGTGACGACAAGACAAGACAATACAAGACGACGGGCCTTATTCATTCCCCATCATTCGTCCTTACTCATCCTTCTTTAGTTATCCACCTCTCCACTTCTCTTTCTCTTTTGTGCTGGAGAATCAACAACTGGTCATTGCTACAATCAATAGGATTAGGGGTAGATACGATCCACGTCCCACTCCAGTTGCATATTTGTTCGCTCTGATTATTATACCCCGGATAGAGAAGACAATCAACAACACACTCCCATAAAAATATGGGGTACTCACTTTACCGTCTGAATAAGAGCTTAAAACGGTTGACGATTTTGTCTCTCATTCTGATAGCGTTCATTTTCTCTTTGGCATGTATTAAAAAGTCACCACAAGAACTCTTTGCATTGGGGTCTCCCTTCCATACCTCCGACATCTCAAGGTACACCTCGTTATTCACGAGTCTGTTACGTCCACAATGTGAAAATCTCACCAGCTATAACCTGGATTCGCAGTCGTATTGGCAATACTATGGATTTCAGCATCATATGCCGCTAAACCAGGATACGCTGTCAAATATTTTACGCATAACTGAGGAACAAGAGAATGAATTGACACGAATTCACAATGAGTTGTTGAATACATATTTTTCCCCAGACTACAAACTTTTCTCCAGCTTGCAGGCATCTGTGAATAGAAATGCACAGAAAGATAAAAATAGAGGCATTGTATACGTCTCGGGGAAGGAATATTATTGGCTAACGATTCTCTCCATTAAATACATCAGAGACCATCTGAAAGATACTCATACCCCCATTGAAGTTTTTGTACCCAAGAGAGATAAACGCGATCAGTTTTGTAATAAGATGAGCATGGTGTTCCCCAAAGTGAAGTGTTCATACTTTAGTGATTTCCTTACAAGGGGACAGCTCAGGAGACTATCAGGCTATCAATACAAATCACTTGCATTATTACTCACTTCATTCAATGATATTTTATACTTGGATTCTGACAACATTCCAGTGACTGATATTGATATAATGTTTGAAAACTCCAACTATATGAGCACAGGATTTGTTTCATGGCCTGACTTCTGGAAGCGGTCTACAAATTACAAATTTTACAACATGGCAGGCATCCAGAATTATGCAGATCCGATTTCCACGACACCAGCTGTTGAATCTGGTCAGATTCTCATCAACAAGCAGACCCATTTGAAGACTTTACTTCTAGCATATTACTATAATTTTTACGGTCCGGGATATTTCTATCCATTATTCACACAAGGGTTCCCCGGAGAGGGCGATAAGGAGAGTTTCTATCTTGCTAGTCGAGTAGTTAGAGAAAAGGCATTTTTGATTACGGGTAAGAAAACGAAAAGTTTTGGATTGAAGAAAAAAGACGGTAAATATGCAGGACAAGGAATCCTTCAAATTAATCCTGGCGATGCATCCAAATATTGGTTTGTGCATATGAACTATCCCAAATTGGACATTGTGAAAATGTGGAAAGACGGGTTTTTCAAAATAAACAACAGCCAAGCAACTGTCAGACAATGGACAATTGTTCGAAATGCACAGGATGATGGTAAAAGCATTGGATTTAGACAAGCCCTTGGAGAAGACGTTGAGTACATAATATGGCACTTGATGATTGATATTCTCACAAAGGACTTCAAAGGCTTCCGATTGTTTGAAGAAATTGGAAATGACGAGATGGGAGATTTTGTGAAGGAACATGTGAAGTTACTTCAGAACTCCAAGAGTAACGTCATTTAATTGATTCCTCTGCTTTTTATTTTATACCTTAATCCTTTATAGACATTTGTAATGACAGCTGCATACACTATTTTTCGGTATGATCATCACTGTTTTGAACCGTGAACGCGAGCGATACAAAATACAAAGTACAAGTAATCAATATCCGTACCCGAAATCCGAGATTCCTACATAATTTTGATTTCCCGAAACCACCACCCTCTTGATAGTAGAAGATGAAGTGTACTGAAGCAGAGGAATCTGTGTGCTTCCACCATACAAGAACACACGAGACATGCCATTGACTGCAATATGGAGAAGATGTAGAATAGGTGGGTCAACCGCAAATTTTCTGCGATCAGTTAGCACATTAACTGCATTTTCACACCCTCCACCAAATCTGAATATCAAACAACTCAACAAATTAAGTACCACTGAGATTCTCAGCAAGACTGGATTCATTGCTCAACCCAATGCAGG